>JBBPJW010000107.1:0-58686 GCA_038088935.1 Pulveroboletus aff. viridisquamosus
AGTTGGTCCCACAGTTACATGACAAGATTGTTAGTGTTCTGCTGAGTGCATAATACAAATCCAAAATTTCTAGATGCTAAAAGGAACTCTAGAATTTAGAGTTTTAGAGGAGAAAAACTCCAGAAGCAAACTCTGGGGTTAAGTGCATTAATAGGGCTTGAACATGGAAAAAGACATAGCTCTGGAGACTTTCAAGGAAGTCTGGAGGTTTTCTGGAAAAAAGCTGAAAAGAGTTTTTCTGGGTCAAATGGGACTTGGCTTTACCTTATATGATATACTCTTGTATAACTTGGTGTCCTGATTTATAAAGGAGTTGGAGATAAAGAAGAGAGCAGTCTTATGGCTCAATATGGGAGATAGACAAGACAAGAAGCATCAAATCTAGTTATAATAAGAGTAGAACCCTAAGATTTCCTTAGAAATATTATTAAAATCTGGAGTATTATAATGTATTTTTCTTTTTCTTGATTACATGACTTTATCTTATCTTTCCATGTGATTATCTAATCTTTTATCTTATTAGAACACATAATGAGTTACATGACTTAGAGCATAAAGTTAGCCTCATGTCTTTGTTCCTGTAGGGTTAGTTTTAAAACACAATAACTACATGTTAAACTTATATCTACTTCTAAGCTAGGAACTCCTGGAAGGTATGACTAGAACAACTAGAACCAGGCAAGAGAAAATAGTAAATTAAGTAACTTATATAAAGTACAAAGCTCAAGTGCACAAGACTGGAAAAATCCAGGCTATGGACTAAGCCTTTATATGTTATATACTGGCACTACTTAGCTAGGGGCTATTTTTCATTTTTACCCTAAGCTAAGTTCTTTTTACTATTTACTATCTTTAACCACTTTCTTTGATCTTATCTCATCTTATCTTATTTCATCTTATATCTTATCATGCCATGAGGTTAGATCTAGCCTAGTCTAGCTTTTGCATTTCATATAGCATAGCCTTTTACCTTATTGTAGCCTAGACTTTCTCTGATGTCATTGCCTAGCCCTTTGATGTTATACCTTATCTTTGCCTTGCTTTTTTTTACTAATTACTCCCTATTTAGTTTCCCTTTGCCCTATTTCCTTATTTAGCATTGTTTTCTGTACACCAGCTACCTTATGTATTTCTCATGGCCTGGTTCATGCACACTTTGTAGCAATATATAAAGAGGCAAGGGCATAGACTGGTTTTCCAGTCTAGGGCAATTTTTACCTTGTTTCCTAGTGCCTCTTCTAGGCTGCCATTCTTTCTTCAGTTTTAGATATTTCTCAAGGTAGTTTTTTCTTGCTGTTGATCTAGATCCATAACATTATATATGTTACAAGATTGTACACAGACCATGTAAGTCTGGCCTACTCTAAACTACTGCTTAGTCAGCCATCCAATGGCAGAAGAGGAGCACTTGACTAAGTAAGATATGCACTAATCATGAGATATAATGTCATGATCTAGACCAGTCTAGACCATGATAATGTGAAGAGATGAAATGGTGAAATGATAAAGAGGTAAAAGGTTAAGGGTTTCCAGGGTCATGTAATGTAATCATGTAAAGAGTAAAAGAAAAGTAAAAAGATAGTAAAAATAAAAAAAACATTATAATACTACCCCATCTTTTAGATCTCATATTCCAGATAAGACAAAGATAAGGGAATTACCTGAGTAAAAGTTTCATAGGGCTAAAAAGACAAATGGAATTATTCTGAAACAGCAACTGGCCATCCTATCCTTGTGTCTCAATGTTAAGCTAGTGGACACAATACTATAGCAGTGGTTTTGTGCTAGACCACAGGGAACTAGGCAAGAGCAAATGGAAGAAAGAGTCAAGTGCCTTGTATAAAGCCCTAGAGCTTAAGTGCACAAGACTGGGAAATCCAGCTTGTGCCAGCTCTTTATATATGCTACAGATGTGCATATAGACCATGTAACTTGGGTCTGCCCTAAACTATGCTACAGTAAGCAGACCAATGGCAATAAAAGAGCAAGTACCTTAGCAGTACCTCATGGTAACTGCCAGGTAATGATGTCATGGCCTGGAACATTCTAGAATGTGAAATGTGAAAGTGTGAAAAGGTGAAATGATAGGGGTTCCCAGGATCATGTGATATAAAAATGAAAAAGTGATTATAACATATTCAAGAGTAAAATGACACAATTGTCAAGAAATAAAGGGATTTTTGATATGAAACATCTCAATAGCAAGAGAAGCATTGATGAGATTTTCTTTAGACTTCCATATGCAATCTGAGATATTATACTCCTTTCAATGAACAAGATATTCTGGTTTTCCCTTGTAAATCCAAGAGTTAACAATTTGGTGGACTTTCCATTCTTTATTACCTTCTTCTGTAACTTCAACTGGATTAGGGCAAATAACTGGTTGAAAAGGGAGAGAATCGAGAAAGGGTTTTGTTATGGATCTAGACCAACAGCAAGAGGAAATCACCTTGGGGGGTACTCAAAACTGGGAAGGACAAAAGAATGGCAGCCTAGAAAAGATACTAGAAAACAAGGTAAACAAGTAAACAAGTGCTTCAGACCAGAAAACCAGTCTATGCCCTTGCCCCTTTATATATTGCTACAAAGTGTGCATGAACCAGGCCATGAGAAATACATAAGGTAGCTGGTGTGCAGAAAACAATGCTAAATAAGGAAATAGGGCAAAGGGAAACTAAATAGGGTGTAATTAGTAAAAAAAAGCAAGGCAAAGGTAAGGTATAACATCAAAGGGCTAGGCAATGACATCAGAGAAAGTCTAGGCTACAATAAGGTAAAAGGCTATGCTATATGAAATGCAAAAGCTAGACTAGGCTAGATCTAACCTCATGGCATAATAAGATATAAGATGAGATAAGATCAAAGAAAGTGGTCAAAGATAGTAAATAGTAAAGAGAACTTAGCTTAGAGTAAGAATAAAAATAGCCCCTAGCTAAGTAGTGCCAGTATATAACAGGTTTTACTTGAGAGACATTAACAACCAGGTAAATATGAATGGTCTTGGGAAGATGAAGATGCACAGCATTGGGCAAAACATCAACATCTACAATGGTATAGGAACCAATCCATCATTGTGTGAGCTTTTTGGATGAATAGGGCAGAGTGAGATATTCTGTAGAAAACAACACCTTTTGTCCCTTTTGATAAAGTGAAGCATCAGATCATTTTGATGCAGCTTTTTTTTTTTCATTCATTCTTATATATCATGCAGTGCCTTTCTAGTTTTCTCATAAGAATGTTGAAGTTTTTAAACAAAAGAATAAGAAGAGAAAAAGGAATTAAAACCAAGATAAGGAATGTATTTCTTTATAATAGAAAAAGGAAATGCTTTGATTGCAGAGAAGTATGCATTTGTATGAGAGAATTCAGCAATTTTAATCCACTAAACCCATTCTCCTTGCTTTTTGGCAATAAAGAGATAAATATATTGTTTCAACTCCCAATTTATTCATTTGGTTTGTCCATCAGTTTGAGAATGGAAAACTGTCAACAATTTTTGCATAATGCCAAGGGAGTGGCAAAGGTCTTGAGTAAAAACAGAAGCAAATTGAGGACCCCTATCTGAAACAATAGATTAAGAAAGACCATGATGGCACCACACATGATCTTGAAATAGTCTTGCTAAATCAGCAAAAGAAATAGAAGTAGAAGAACAGGAAATAAAAACAACTTCTTTTAAAAAATAATCCACATCTACCAGAATGGCATTGAGTCCTTCTGATTTTGGCAAACCTATGATGAAATCTGTAGAAACAAATATCCTTTTAAGGTAAAAAGGGGACTGGAAGTGGTAAAAGTTTTCCTGCTGGTGCTTTTTGCAAATCCTTTTTGAGGGAGCATGCATGGCAGGTTGCTAAATAAGAGTCTATATTCTTGGCTTGATCTAATTAATAGAAGTATTATTATAGAAGATAGAGAGTTCTTTGTCATCCTTCATAACCTGCAATGGGAGTATCATGACATAAATGTATAGCTTCTTGCTGAAGGGATTCTGGGATAAAAATAGTATGTCCATATGGATAAGATATCCAAGATCCACATTATAACATAATTCTGGTAAGTTGTCAGAAAGAATAGCAAGGTTGCTAAGGCAACAGAAGTAAGGAAAGGAGAAGAAAGATGAATAGGGCAAGCAAAGAGGTTGGGGGGGAGAACAGTAACATGGTAATTGGGCTCAAGGAGGATGTTTTTATAATCTGCTTAATAAGAAAGAAGATTGGCCTGCCCATTGGTTGTACCAGATTTATAAACTATAGAAAAACAAAATTGCATAAGGAGTTCAATCCATCATGCTTGATGAGGGGAAAGGTCCTGAGAATGACATCAATGTTCTAAAGCTTGATAATCATTCAAATTTCAAAGTTCAGGTAATTAATGAGAAAATGACACCATTTTTAAGAGCATGGATTATCACAAGGAGTTCTTTATCATATATAGAGTAGTTCTGCTCAGCACCAGAAAGTGAGTGGGAAAGGAAAGCAGCAGGTTGCCATTAACTATTAATAAGATAAGAAAAAATAGCATCTGTGACAATATCTGAGGAATCTGTTTCAAATTGCACTGGGCAAGAAGAGTTGAAATAGACAAGAAAAGGGGCTGAAGACATAATATTCTTAAGGGAGTGAAAAGCAGTATCTTGTGTTTGTCCCCAAGAAAAGGGTATATCTTTTTTGGTTAAATCATTAAGGGATCAAGTAACATCCATGAATCCAAGAATAAATTGTCAATAATAATTGGCCAAATCAAGGAAAGCTTGGAGTTGCTTAAGGGTATGAGGTACTGGCCAATCTTGAATAGCTTGAACCTTCACTTTCTGCATCTCTATCTTGTCTTTAAATACAACCATCTCTAAATAATCCACCTTTTCTTGAATAAAGTGGCACTTTAAAGGCTTTAGAAAATGATTATTATCCTGAATACACTAAAGAACTTGTCAAACAAGTTGTGCATGATCATGTTAGAACTGGCCTTTAGTGAAAATAATAATATTATCAATATAAATTAGTACATAAGCCCACATGTCTTGAAAAATATCATTAATCATATTTTGAAAGTATCTGGGCTATTATACACACTAAAATACATTACCACTGGTTCATAGGCACCTATAGAAGTAGTGAAGGCACCTTTCCATTCATTACCTTCTTGCAGGTGAATATTATTGTAACCCCAGTAAAGGTTCAATGTAGTAAATAAATCAGCACCACATAATCTGTCAATGAGTGTGGAGATTAAAAAAAGAGGATAAGTATTGTAAATCATTAATTCATTTAAATAACAGTAATCAATGACCATTTTTTTACCACTGTCTTCTTATCAATAAAGAAAACTGGAGACATTTGAGGGAATTTGAATGCTCTAATATATCCTTTTTCTAATTCATTAGCAATGAAAATGCATACTTCTTCCATTTCTGAATCTGAAAGAGAAATAACTCAACTTTTCTTGGACATTAAGTTTTCTTTTAAATTAACTACATGATCCTATGGTTTTCATGTGGGCATTCTTTCTGATTGTTTCTGTGAAAATATATTAAGATAATCCCAGAATTCTTTGGGTACTTGTATTTGTAACTCTTTTTCTTTCTCCAATGCTAGAAGATTTAAGGACATTGTTCAATAAGGAAAAATAATCATTTTTTCTCTCCAATCTATTTGTGAATTATGCCTTTGGAACCAGTTATAGCCTAGAATAAGATCCATTTCTCCTAAGTTTAAGAAGAAAGCAGAAATGGTTTTATCTTGTTATTGGCCTTAAGCATTGAGTAAACCAATTTTTAAAATAACCCTAGAAGTTAGTTGTGTTATGCACCATGAGATCACAGTGCCACAAGCTCAGAAAGAAAAGAATTGGATACAAGGGGAATCTTGAGTTAACACAAGTATAATACAAGTGCTCAAGACTAAAGTCTTGAGACATTATAGCTACAGTATTTATACTACAGTGTCCTGCACATGGATCAAGACCCTGATGGGAATATTCCTGTCATGAGGCACAGGGATCAAAAAGAATAGAAGCATTGGTGGAAACCATCAAGGGTCCAGCTTCTGAATGGAAGAGAAGGAATGGAAATAAAAAGAAGTGTAGGGCTTGAAGGCCATGAGGCTAACCCTATGCCCTGGATCATGTGATCTGTCATGTGCCCTGATAAGATAAAAGATTAGATAACCACATGAAGAAGATAAGATAAGATCATGTGATCAAAAGAAAAAAGTGCATCATAACAAGTTGCTCTATATTTCCTAGAGATCCATCAGCATTGACTACTGCCATTTTCCTAGAAAGGGAAAGTTCAATTAATTAAATTTTTATACAAACTTTTTATTAACAAAGGTTGTAGATGCCCCTGAATTGATTAAAGCATTAGTAAATCTGCATGCTTTCCATACTACACCTTAATTTCTTCTTATTTGTTCTATGATATACATTTTGATCAAAAATTCATCTTTTTTATATGTTTTATCTGTTTCTTATTCAAGGATTTTATAATTTATTGATAATGAACTTGTTATAAAAAAGGAAAATTTTTCTTGTTCTTTTTTAAAGGAATTAAGCACCAATTTATTGCCTGTGGCCAAGCTCTTTTGAGATCTCTTTGAGACAAAATCAAAAGTTTTATTGTTACCTATTTTATTTTGTACATCCTATATACTGCTACAATTGTTAATGTTATAATGCATATTTTCCCTTTTATTTCATTTTTTACCCTTTTGTATTTCCCTTCAACTCTTCACATGGTCACATCACATAACCATGTTACCTATATACATATTTACTATTTCACATTTTCACACTTTACCACTTCACACTTCACTAGATCTAGGCTAATCTAGTCTATAATCTCATATCACCTGTTTTCCTTATGTATTTCTAGACTTTCACTCTCTTTCTGCCATTGGGCAGCTTACTATTCACTACTGTAGGGCAGGGCACACTCTCCTGGTCCATGCTCAAGATGCAATAGTATAAAAGAGGTGCAAGTCCAAGCTAGAGTTCTCCAGTCTTGTACACTTGAACCTCTAAGGTTTTCACAAGTTCCTTGATCCAATGCCCCTCTTGCCTAGTTCTCCTAGCCTCTAGTTCAAAGGTTAGGCTTCAGCAGTACCTCTAGTAGTAGCAGGAGCACACACCAAGGGTATAGATGTAGTTGCTCAAAGTCCTGCAGTGTAACAGTTAAAGGAAAAGGCAGGAAAAGAGAATTACTAAGTCCAGGACTTTAAACACCTCAAATATTTAGAGTTGACTTTATTTTAAAGCCACATGGTATTTGGCTTTTGTTTTAAACTTGTCCCTGAAAAAGGCTTCTGCTTCTTTCATAGTACTTTAGAAAACAACTTCTTGAATTCTTGTTCTCTATTGTTCTTGGGCTTGAGCTTGCACCTGCACTTCTGCTGCCAATTCTCTCATATTAATTGGCTTTGTGGTATACCATCCATTGGCATCAGGTTCCACAGAAAAATCCCCATAATGGATAATTTGGGATTGCTGTGTTCTTTCAGCAGGGTTGAAGCCAGGAGAAGGAGTAAAAGAGAGATTTGATTGACAATTTTTTGCAATGTGCCCTTGTTGATGACACTTGTAACATTATTGTCCCATAGGCATTATTTGTTGCCAATCTACCTCCATTAGAGCTCCTCTACCAGGTTATATCTCTACTGCTGTAAATCTGGGAGCAGAAGGAGGTATCCAAGAAGCTCTTGGTTGAAAATTGTTATGAAGGAAATAATTGAAAGGAGCCCCTTATGAAAAAGAAAATCTATTTGGGAAACAAGAAGCACTGCATTCTACCTGCATCCTTTCAAAAGCTTATTCAATGCTTCTAAATTGTTCTACTTGTTCTTTCAAAGTAGTTTTGATTCCTTGAAGACAAGCTTGTAAATAAATGCAGTATTGAACTTGTTTTCTCATCAATTGAGCTGCATGGTCATTGTAAATTTCTGCATCTTTTTACAGAACTTCAAATTGTTGGAGGTAATTATCAATAAGCCCAAAATGGCTTAGTGCCTCCAATTTCTTCATAGCTTCATGTGCTAGCTCATTGATATGAAAGTAGTCCTTGATTTCCCTATAAAGATCTCCTAGATTCAGCCAAACTGCTGGCCCCTTCTGGATATTGGTTGTGCCAATATAATCTTTTTCTGCTTTCAGATATTTCTTCATTATAATCTGTGCAAAACCTTCTGCTTTCCCATTCATCCTTGATAGTACAGCAGTGCACATCTTCCTATTGTCCTCAGATTTCCATTCCTGTTTATATACCCATATTTGTAACTTTGCCCACCACAATCTTTACTTCTTTCAATCTTTATCCCACTTCCCTGAATCTGCTATCTTCTTAATTGTACCTCTCTCCATCAATTCTCTCAATGTCTCCCAGGTCTTCTATATTCCCAGACATCAAGAAAGGCTGGATTGTGGGCTGGAACAAAAGGGGCTGGTGTTGGAAAACTGGGTTACTCAATAGTGATACTGGAGTAGAAATGGGGACCCTAAGATTGGCTCCAGCTGACCATTTTCACTGGACTTCTTATTGTACAGGAACTCTGGTTCTCCTGGAAGTATGGACAGTTCTCTTTTTTAGATGGTAGAGTATTGGTTCCCTAAATACCCTGCTAAGTTGTTTAGATGGAGTATGAAGAGAAGATGATGGATTTAAGGATTAAAGCTCTTAGTTGTTGCTACTACTCTATCTCTAGCCTTCTTGACCTTGAAGTCTTTTGCTGTTTGATAATCAAAGGCTGTGAATCTTCTTGTAAATGATTTGGCACCTAATGGGTCATTTTTGAATCTCAAGATTGCATTGTTGACAAAATCAAGGAGTATCTTCTCATGGCCCCATGGATAGGCTCAATGAGCTGGCATATACTGGAAAGAGATCTTATTCTTTAGCATGCACTAACTAGATAAATTAGTCTTGTGCAAGTAAAATACATGGGCAATGTGTTGAACTAAAAACTTGTTGGTGAACTCAAACTACTACTCTAGAAGGTGCTCTGAATGACTAGAGTTGACTTTGACTAGATCAGCCAGAACTAGGCAAGAGGAAGTTTAGAATCAAGTGACTTGTATAAAGTGGTAAAGCTCAAGTGTACAAGACTAAAAAAACCTGGGCTGTGAACTAAACTTTTATATACTATACAGAATTGCATACAGACCATGTAAGTCTGGAATACCCTAAACTACTGCTTAGTCAGCCATCCAATGGCAGAAGAGAAGTGCTTGACTAAGTAAGACATGTGCTAACCATAAGACATAATGTCATGATCTAGACTGATCTAGATCATAATAATATAAAGAGGTAAAATAGTGAAATGGTGAAGAGGCAAAAGGTTAAGGGTTCCCAGGGTCATGTGATGTAACCATGTAAAGAGTAAAAGAAAAGTGAAAAGATGGTAAAAATGAAAAAAAAACATTATAATACCTCCTTTTTACCCCAAAATAACAAGCCACAGAAGAATTTATCAAGAAAAACCTTTGTGCTGGCAAGATCCACTCCTTCAATTTCCCTCAAGCATCTTTCTTCTTTTTTGTTAAAAAGAAGAACAGTCAGCTCCATTCCTGCCAGGATTACAGGTACTTTAATAAACATACCATCTATAATGCCTACCCCTTTTCCTTATCTTCAATCTTATTAACAAACTTTGTAAAGCAAAGCTCTTCACCAAGTTTATATTTGATGGGGATATAACAATGTCCATATTAAGGGTGGACACCAATGGAAGGTGGTCTTTATCACACACAAAAGCCTCTTTAAACCCATGGTAATGTTCTTGATCTAAATAACTTATCAGCCATGTTTCAGTGTTTCAAAAATGACACCTTCTGCAATATGCTCATCACAGGGTGGCTTGTTATCTACATGGATGACCTTCTTATTTCTTTTTCCAATGCTAATACCCATAGGACTTGTATCTCCTGTATCCTTCAAAGGATGGCTGATTTTGATCTCCATCTTAAATTTGAGAAATGTATATTCACCTCTTCTAAAATGAAATAACTTGGCATGATGGTTTGTCCCAGTGAACTTGCCATGATCCCAGTCAAACTTGATGGTATCATCAAATGGCCTATCCTCCAGAAAGTCAAATATGTCTGTTTTTTTCTGGGTTTTGCTAACTTCTACAGACAATTTATCCCAAGTTACTTTTTTATCACCTACTTTCTTCTTGACCTCACCAAGAAGACAGCTTCTTGATCCTGGACTCCAGCCTGCCAGGAATCCTTCAACTCACTCAAGGATTTTTTCCTCTTTTAACCTGTTCTTCAACTGCCTGACCTCTTCTGCCCCTTTGCCATTGCCACAGATGCCTTAGCCTATGTATCTGGTGACATCCTACTTTAGACAGATTCAAACAGGGACTGGCACTCCTACTTCTATCTCTTTTAGACCAATTCTGCTGCTGAATGAAATTACAACATTTATAATTAGGAATTTCTTGCAGTTATCCATGCCCTCAAAACTTAGCACCAATATCTCCAAGATTTCTCTCATGTTGTTTAGATCTTTACAGATCATAAAAGCCTCACATACTTTCATACTTCCCAGACCCTTAACTGTTGACAAGCCTGCTGGCTTTTTGACTTTGCCAACTTCAATATCCAGCTCCATCATGTTGCTGGATTCACTCTCTCCAGCCCCAATACCCTCTTATATTGTCCAGACCTTTGCCTCTCAGACTCTGCCAACAACTCTGCAGTAACTGCCCTTCCAGAATATCTTTTCTGCTGCATTATTAATGTCACCTTGTCCACTCACATTTTAAAAAATGTAGAAACCCCTATGCCTGTCTCTCCTTTACAAATGGAACAACCCTATATATTCTGATTTCTGCAAGTATATTGCTGATTGGCAACTCCACAATAACCTCCTTATCTACCAGAACCATGTTTATATTCCTGCAGATGAACCTCTTTGCCAGCCCATTCTCTGCTGGTGCCATAACCATCTCCTTGCTGGTTACCCTGGCTATTTAAAAATCCTCCAACTTATCAAACAAGAATTCTGGTGGCCTAATATAGTAACTTATGTTTGCTGTTTTGTTGAAGGATACACCACCTGTCAGCAAAATAAGGTGAACACTCATTTCTCCACCCCTACTCTATCCTTCATTTACTCCACTGTCTTCTGCCCTTTCCAGATAATTTCATGTGACTTGATCATGGACTTTTCCCTCTCTGATAGTTATGATTTCCTTTTGGTCATGATAGACCATGGGCTTACAAAGGGAGTAATTCTCTATCCAACTAAGAAAATTGTTACTGCCAAGGATATAGTCACCCTCTTTTTCCACAAAGTTTACTTATGCTTTAGTCTATATAACAAAATCATCTTAGACTGCAGTTCTCAATTTGCCTTATCCTTTGCAAAGGAGCTAGGTAAACTCCTCAACTATGATCTTTCACTGTCCACCACATACCATTCCAAATCCAATGGGGAAACTAAATAAGTTAATCAGGAAATCAAAATCTACCTTCACATCTTTTATGAAGCAAGCCCCTTCAAGTGGGCAAAACAAGTCTTCCACACAGAATTTATCCATGACTGCTGCCCCCACTCCATGACAAATCAATTCCCATTCTATTTTATAACAGAATACAAACCCCATGCCCTTTCCTTGGTAATCCCTGAGACTCTTATGCCCACAGTTGCTGATAGATTAAAGAATTGAATATCAGTCAGAGACAAAGCCCTTGTGGCCCACAACCTTGCCTGCCAAACCATGGCATCCCACATCTGCTTCAAGTTCACCCCATTCACCAAAGGAGTTAAAGTCTGGCTTGAGGCCCATAACCTCAAATGCTCAGTTATTTACTTTAAGTTCACACCAAAATGTGAAGGCCTCTTTACTATTATGAAGATATTATCTCCCATTATATATTACCTCTGCCTTCCTGCTTTCTGGAAGATCCATCCAGTCTTTCATATCTTTCTGCTATTACTCTATTATAAAAATAACATTCATGGGAACAATTTCCTTGCCCTATTCCTGAATCTTATAGAGAATCAAGAAAAATACAAAGTCAAGCAGATATTAAGACATTGTGGCTTATCTCCCATCCATTCCTTTCTGATACAATAAAAAGAGTACCCTTTCAAAAAAAGACCTATGGAAATCTGAGTCCAATCTCTGCAATGCCTTCAAGCTTGTTGAGGCATATAAATGTCTTCATTTCCTTCTTCCTCCTTTTTCACCTACTTACAAATTACTTAAACACCCCAAGAAACCCAACCACTAACTATGTTTTATGACTTCACTGCTCCTGCCACAGTCTCTGCACATATCATATACCAACCTTTTTCTGTCCATGCTTACATTACTTTCAATACTATTATAGAAATTCTCACTGACCCCTCCCCCACTTTCTCTTCCTAAGTCTCTTTTATAAAATCTCTACTTACAGATAACCTTGTAACTCCCTTCTCTTATTATATCCCTAACCCTGAATTCACAGCCCTTGCCAATACCCAGTCTGGCCCTATTCCCATGCCTTCCTTCATTTTGCACCCTATTATCCTCTCACATATAGTTATAGCCATAGGCCTCCCCATTACTACCCATACTCTTTGTTCTAAAGACTGCTTCCCAACCTACTCCACCCTTGCTCACTTTCTTGTTTTTGATTCATGTCTGTCCCTTTTAATTGGCTCTCACTTAGATATAAACTCCTCCCTCTGGGCACTCTACACACTGTTCCTTCAGGTTGAATGTATTTGCCTCACATCCTCCCTACTTCACCACATGGCAGGTGTAAACACTAATGCCATTCACTGCCAGATGTCCTTTGTCCTGAATAACCTTACCTACTAGCTGGAGTTTGAAGAATTCCTCTCTAAAATTGACTAATTTGAATGCAAGTCATTTCTATTCTGCATTAATGCTCCACCCACTAAGCCCTTCCTCCCATCTGTGTTCTCTTTTCTCCTCTTCCCAGATAAGATTGCCACAATCACTCAAGTGAAGCACTAATGGACAGATTACCATGGCAGGGCTCACCTACCCCCCTTTTATTCCTGTTATTATAACAGGTGTTTTCAATGTCACAACTTGAGACATGAATGTGTTAACTGTGATATCTATCAATGTCACATGTGTTTACAATGGCAACCAGGCCATAATCAAGCTCACTGCCCTCTTTACCAACCTTTACCTTGATAATCCTCTTCTGCCTCTTCTACCTTCTTCTGAGAATCCTTCCAAGAATCCTCTCATGGCTCCTTTCAATTCTGCTGCTCTTATGGCTTCTACTATCACACTCCCCTGTCTATCTCACCTCCACCACCTTTTTATCACACCAATGATAATGATGTTGTTGATTCCATCAGGTGGGCTAACATCACTAGGTTCTTCATGCCCCTCTTCTAGATATTATTCTTGTTCAACTGAATTATTAAACATATTAGGGGGGGTAATATTTTAATGGGCCTCTTTGCTTTGTTTTTTTTTTCTTCTAGCTTTTAACTTTGCATATTCCTAATGCTTTCTCATTACATTCTGGAATTTTCAGACTTTCTTGTTTTAGAATATTCCTTTGGTCAGTGAATATTACTCATCCTCCACTTCCATTACATTCTATCTATTTCCACATGGATCACTTACTCAGCTTTAGTTATACTGTCTGACTCATTCAACTGAGTCTTTGCAATTAGTATAAGTAGTATATCTTGTCTATCATGTTCCTTACACTACTTCTGCCTTATTTAATCTTGCTTTCCTCTGCATTATATAAATGTCTTCATTACCACTCCTCCTAAGGAGCCCCACTTGCAACCTCCATTGGCAAGAATTACCCTCAAGTCCCTAACTAGCCTTATTATTCTAGTTGCATCCTCCACTTTTATCAAAGAACTACTGCCTTTTCCCTTAGCTCTAGCCATAAGATATATGCTAGACCCTACCTAGGTCTAGTGTAACAAATCTAGTCTGTGCTCTTGTCCCTTATATATTGCTAACCATAAGGCCTATATAAGGCAGCTAATATAAGACTATATAAGAGATAAGGGCATAAAAAAGAAGATTCCAGCACAATAAGATAAATGAAATAGAGGCCAAAATAGTAAAAGTAAAGTAAGTTCATAACACTTGTAATGGGTGACTACCCATTCTGGTCTTGGTACTCAAACTACCTTGGTGAGCACCTGTCCTTGATATCTGCTAGGGCTTTTTGGCTAGTGGCCCCTAACTAGGCTGAATAGAGAAAGCTAGAATGGTCCTGTGTAAAGCCTAGTGGGCCCAGCAACCAAGTGAGTACACCCTAGAGAGCTAAGGGGGATCCCTTCTTGGGACAGCCCCTAGATTATAGGTTCCCTCCTGTATAATCCACTAAGGGACAAGAGAGTAAGACTGAGGTTCCTCAGCTCACCACTCTCTGCCTTATATATTGTCAAGGCTCATGCACAGACCATCTACAGGGAGCCTACCCTAATATATGCTATCTATGTGCACCAATAGCATAAGGAGCTCCTACCCTTAGTAATAGATAATGAGGAGGGGGCATGGATCATAATGGAAGGAGAGAGGCAGTGGCCTTATGAATAAGGGATGGAGAAGAGATATGTCACACCATGAGGATGTGAGAGAATGGAAGGGAATGCACTGGTCTTGATCTATGAATAAGGCATGGCCACCATAAGGCTGAGGAGATCCAATCTGGATCTCTGCCACAGATCAGATCCTAATCAAGATACTAGATCTGATATTATTGGAGTTTATAATCTAAGATCTCATCTGAGATCCAGCCACAGTCACATGACCTAAACCTTAGTGCTGGGGAACTCTGAAGGACTCTAATCTTAGCCTAGGGCTTGCCTTGTTTGGCTACTCATTCCCATGATTATGTGACCTAAAGACTCTCATGATCATATGTGATTGCATGTTAGACTGGAGCCATAACAACACTACTGTTATAATACAGATCTTTTCTCCTTCTTGTCTATTATTGCATCCATATCTATAGCTCATACTCAGTTCTATTTCTAGACCATTGCAGAACCAAGGTATAAATACTATAGCCTTTCTTCCTCTAGTACCAGCTATTGCATATTTATCAAACCCTATATGTAACCAAGACTCTATGGTCTGCACTTTATTATGTCAGAATATATAATCTCAGATGTAAGACTGGCAACCCTAGTCTAGTGTACTTGAATTTTCCCAGCTTCTCTCAGTATCAGCTCCTCAGCTCCTCTATTTCTTTTCTTGTCAAGGCTAGCTCTGCCTTTGTTTCAAACTGAGCTATGAAGTGCCCTCTTCAAGGACCTAGATTGGTTTTGGGTCATAGCAGAAGAAGTTCTGCATCAACTACCCCCATTCTAGGGTAAGTGCTCTATATAAATCAAAGGAAGTACCAGTTAATAGTGACCCTAGAGCCAGGTAGAAATAGAAAGAAAAAGGAAGAAACCAGCTCAGAAGAAATAAAGATGTGTAAATTCATAGATCTGTAGTCAGAAAAGAAAAGAAAAGAAAAAAAGAAAAACAGAAGAGAAAAAGGAAACTTGCTTTGCTCATGGTCCACTTTTCCTCTTGTTGCTTGTACTCATGGCCTGGTAATTCCTTCATTATACTCTGATCTTTCCTTATTATACTCACATTCTTTACCCTTGTTCTAGCATTGCATTATTCTAATGCAATACTTGAAACAATGGGGCAATAGCAGTAACATAAACAAGAAAAAAATTGTCATTTTGATAACATGTGAGCAGCAGATACAGATATGTATGATTGTGTTACAGCTCCAGCCTAACATGTGGTCACATGTGATCGTGAGAGACTAGAAAGCATGTGATGCACTGGTCATGTGACTAGGAGCATGTAATCATGTGAACAAGTAGCCAAACAAGGCAAGCCCTAGGCTAAGGTTAGCATTCTATTCAGAGTATTCCCCTTGCACTCAGGTTTAGGTCACATGACTGTGGCTGGATCTTGATGAGATCTTAGATTGGACTCTGATGATATCTCTTTGGAGATTAGAATCTGATCTGTGGCAGAAATCCAAATTGAATCTCCTTAGCCATTAGGCAGCCATGCTGCATTCATAGATCGAGACCAGTGCATTCCCTTCCGTTCTCCCACATCCTTATGGTGTGACATATCTCTTCTATCATCCCATATCCGTGAGGCCACTGCCTTACTCCTTCCATTATGATCCATGCCCCTTTCTCCTGTATCTATTACTAAGAACAAGCTACTTAGGCTATTGGTGTCCATAGATAGCTAGCATTAGGGTAGGCTCCCTGTACTTGGTCTGTGCAAGGGACCCAGCAATATATAAGGCAGGGAGTGGTGAGCTGAGAAACCTCAGTCTCACTCTCTTGTCCCTTAGTGGATTATACAAGAGAGAACCTATGATCTAGGGGCTATCCCAAGAAGGGATCCCCCTTAGCTCTCTAGGGTGTACTCACTTGGTTGCTGAGCCCACTAGGCTTTACACAGGACCATTCTAGCTTTCTCTACTCTGCCTAGTTAGGGGCCACTAGCCAAAAGCCCTAGCAGATATCAAGGACAGGTACTCACCAAGGTAGTTTAAGAACCAAGGCAGGATGGGTAGTCACCCATCACAGATTGTTGATAGATTTGCATAAAAAGAGGTGAAAACTAGATTGAATGAGAAAAGGGAAGGTGAAGGGGACAGGAACATGTTGACTTATATGTATAGTAGCAAATGAGAAGCCATATATGATTCTAGCAGGGAAATGGTGGTAAAAGTGGTGGGTACTCATAGATAGTAGTGTGAGAGCACAGCAGAAAGTGGCTAATGGCAAAAGAGATGGCCATTTTAACTTGTATATGGTAGAAAAGGTGGGAAGGTAAGAACTCATGTGTATATAACAACAGCACAATAACCATTATGGGTATGCAATTCAGAATGAAAATGCATACAAACATCTCAGCTTGGCTTGGGAAGGGTAAATGGGGAGGAAATACATTAGCCTTGTAGAAACTCATGAGAGGGTGGGAATAACACCATAACCTTCAATTCTAAACTTGCATATAAGGCTTGTAGAGATAGGATGCTTGTGGAATAACCAGGATCTGTTTGCAATAATAAGCAACCATGCAAGGGCACAAAATGGAGGAAGGTGAGGGAAAAAACTCATAAACAGTGTGATTACCATCAGAGCTTTGGTTTTGTGGCACAAAGGCCAACTTTCTTTGTAGCATCAGGGCTAAATACCCCATCTATAGTACAAGGCATGACACTGGGCATCTGTAAAGATATATCAGGAAGAGGCAAGTGCTAAAAGTAAACTGGCAATGTTAGACATGATGAGAAAGGGAAAGCTGGTGAGGAAAAAGACTCTGGGACAGTTACTCAATACTGTTAAATGCTTTAAAGGCCAAATAGCCAAACTTATAGAACTAAAATAAAGAAATGGTAACCTCTGTTCTAAGGGAATATACCAGGAATCTGAACAACTAAAACTGGAATGCTCAATTAAGTCCAACCCTTATTCCAATCTCAGAAACTCTGAAAATAAGATACTTAACAAAGAAACAACCCTTATTCTAGCTCTGAAGATATCTCAAAGTGTAGTTTTGATTAAGAAGTTCTGGCAACTCCTGCTCTGAAGCAGTTTATAGACCTGCTGAGGTCTCTCTGAATGTGATGGTTGTAAGGACACTAACAAACTCATTCAAGACTTCTTTGATGGATTTGACTCTGATAGACAATTATGGTAAAGTTGATAAAAAAGGGGTAACTGGAGAGCTTAAAATACATGAAAACAGATATTCATAACCCACTAGATGGTCTCAATAGAAAAACCTGTAATAGTTTAATAACATATTAAGATCAGAGCTAGTTTTAGAACTTTGCAGTTTATTATAGCCATCCAGTTTAATATAACTTCTGTTCAGTTGCAAATATACCTTGACCTGTTTGACCAATGAATTAACAACTCTGTAAATAAAAAGATAGCATAAGTGTGATTATTTAATGGCAGCAACACCCAAAAATCTTCTTTGGCATCTTCAACTTGCATGACTAGTTTTGATAATGAAGATCTATTAACTCTGACAAAAGAATAAAAATTTGAAAAGAAGTAATCAAGGAGTGTAGTTGAGGGAGCACAAAGCTCAGACTTGCTAGATCTTGCTCAAAAGAGAAAAAGCTTGAATATTAATAATCAAGAAGCATGGCTAAGAAAGCTTGGAACTTAGATCTGCTAGATCTGTGAAATAAAACTCAAATAAAAAAGCTTGTAGATTTGTTCCAGAAGATCTTATAACTTCTACTCAGTTTACTCTGGACATGAGCAGGTCCAACCTCAACTCCAACAGAACATCAAAACAGTTTTATAATAATATTTAGATCAGAAGTAGTTTTTAAACAGTATTTAGGTTTCAAAGTCTTCAGAGGCTTTTCCTGCTTGATTTTAGGAATATGAGCTGGTTTTGGCTACATCTTCTGCCTAAACTGGGTAACAACTGAGAATGTTTCAGGTTAACAGAGGTAATTAACAAATAAAGGTGTTATAATGCATATTTTCCCTTTTATTTTATTTTTTACCCTGTTGTATTTTCCTTTAACTCTTCACATGTTCACATCACATGACCATGTCATCCCTTCACTATTTCATCATGTCACATCTTCACTATTTCACATTTCACACCTTCACTACTTCACACTTCACTAGGTCTAGACTAATCTAGCCTATGATCTCATACCACCTGTTTTTCTCATGTATTTCTAGACTTTCACTTTCTTTCTGCCATTGGGCAGCTTACTGTATACTACTGTAGGGCAGGGCACACTCTCTTGGTCTGTGCTCAAAATGCAATAGTATAAAAGGGGTACAAGTCCAAGTTGGAGTCTCCAGTCTTGTGCACTTGAACTTCTAAGGTTTTCACAAGTTCCTTGACTCAATATCCCTCTTGCCTAGTTCTTCTAGCCTCTAGTTCAAAGGTTAGGCTTCAGCAGAACCCCTAGCAGCAGCAGGAGTGCATATCAAGGCTATATGTTACAGCTCCAGCCTAACATGTAGTCTTACATGACCATGAGAGACCAGAAAGCATGTGATGCTCTGGTCATGTGACCAGGAGCATGTGATCATGTGAACAAGTAGCCAAACAAGGCAAACCCTAGGCTAAGGTCAGAAGTCCTATTCAGAGTTCCTGGCACTTGTAAGATCATGTGATGTGGCTGGATCTCAGATGAGATTTTAGATCAGTCCCCAATGATATCTCTTTGGAGATTAGGATTTGTATCTGTGGCAGAGATCCAATGGATCTCCTTGGCCTCTAGGCAGCCATGCCTCATTCATTAGATCAGGGCAGTACACTTCCATTCTCCCACATCCTCATGGTGTGGCATATCTCTTCTCCCTCCTGTATCCGCAAGGCTGTTGCCTCACCCATCACACATGATCCATGCATGCCCCTTATCTATTACTAAGGACAAGCTACTTAGGCTATTGGTTTACATAGATAGCTAGCATTAGAGTAGGCTCCCTGTACTTGGTCCATATGAGGGACCCAGCAATATATAAGGCAGGAAGTGGTGAGCTGGGAGTCCCCAGTCTCACTCTCTTGTCCCTTAGTGGATTATACAGGAGGGGCCTACAATTTCCTGGCCATCCCCAAGAAGGGGATCCCCCTGAGCTCTCTAGAGTTTGGCTCATCACTCTCTTTACTGCCTAGTTAGGGGCCAC
The DNA here is from genome assembly GCA_038088935.1 of Pulveroboletus aff. viridisquamosus. NCBI lineage: Eukaryota > Fungi > Basidiomycota > Agaricomycetes > Boletales > Boletaceae > Pulveroboletus > Pulveroboletus aff. viridisquamosus. The sequence goes on from JBBPJW010000107.1 coordinate 19,649, forward strand.
TAGCTCAAAAGCCCTAGCAGAGATATTCAAGGACAGGTGCTCACCAAGATAGTTTAAGAACCAAGGCAGGATGGGTAGTTACCCATCACACTATAGGTGTAGTTGCTCAATGTTTTGCAGTGTAACAGAAGGTAAAAGATAACTGCTGAGAAAATGGTCATGAAATGGGTGACTATCTGTCCTGCCTTGATACTTGAGTTGACCTTGGTAGACACTTCTAATCTATCCTTGATAACTGCTGAGGCTTTTGGTCTAGTGGCCCTGAACTAGGCAATAGAGAAAGTAATAAGTTCCTGGGCCCTTATATAAACCAGAAAGCCAGACAGCAAATGAGAGCAGAGGTGGAATCCTTCTTGGATCAAGACCTTAAATCAATGCTGTAGATCTAGCCTAGAGGTCAAGAAAGCAAGACTGGGTTTCCCCAGCTTGCATCCCCTGCCTTATATATTGCTGGTTAGTGTGCACAGACCATGTACAGAAGATCTACCCTAAAGTATGCTATCTGTGGTCACCAATAGCTAAAGTAGCTCCTATCTCTAAATAGATATAGTGAACATGGGGTGGCAATGAGGAGTGAGGCAGTGGCCTCATGGATCTAGGAAGGGAATGGAAGAGAAGTCACACCATGAGGATATGGGAGAATGGAAGACACTGATATTGATCTATGAAATGGGCATGGCCATCATAAGGCCAAGGAGATCCAATCTGGATCTCTGCCACAAATCAGATGTCATCTGAAGATCTGGATCTCATCTGAGATCTGCCACATCATGTGACTGATATCTGGTGTCAGAGAAATACTCTGATATAAGAACTTAGTGTTATGGTTCCAACCTAACATGACAGTCTCACATGACCATGGGAACTGTAGAGCATGTGATGTGACTGGTTATGTGCCAGGAGCACATGATCGTGTGAACAAGCTGCCTTATCAAGGAAACCCTAGGCTAAGGCTAAGTCCTATTTCAAAGTATTCCCTGGCATGAGGTATTGGTCATATGATGTGGCAGATCTCAGATGAGATCTAGATCCTTCCAATGATATCTGATCTCTCAATCTAGATTAGGATCTGATCTGTGGCAGAGATCCAGATTGGATCTTCTCGGCCACTAGGCAGCCATGCTGCACTCATAGATTGATACCAGTGCTATCTTCCATTCTACCCACATCCTCATGGTGTGGCTTCTCTTCCATTCCCTTCCCTTGATCCATGAGGCCACTGCCTCACTCCTCATTGCCACCCCATGCTCTCTCTCATCTATCTATTTAGAGGTAGGAGCTACTTTAGCTATTAGTGCCCATAGATAGCACACTTTAGAGTAGACCTCCTGTACATGGTCTGTGCGCAGATCCTGACAATATATAAGGCAGGGGGTGCAAGCTGGGTATTCCCCAGTCTTGCTCTCTTGACCTCTCAGCTAGATCCACAGCCTTGATCTTTTGTCTGTTCCCAAGAAGGGAATCCACTTAAGCTCTTATCTGCTGTCTAGTCTTCAGGTTTATACAAGGAGTCTAGGTCTCATCTTCAAGGTTGCCTAGTTAGAGCCACTAGCACAAAAGCTCAACAGTTTGAGGTATAGATTAGGAGCATCCACCAAGGAGCAACACAAGTATCAAGGATAGGGTGGGAAGGTTCCCACTTCACTTAGCCATAGTCTAGGGTTATTCTTATAAGGCTACTTGTTCACATGATCATGTGCTCCTGGCACATGACCAGTTGCATCACATGCTCTACAGCTCTCATGGTCATGTGCTGACCATCATGTTAGGTTGGTACCATAACAGGTCATGGAACAAACATGACACTGCTCAAGTAAGCAGTCTAAATCAAGTGTTATGGGCTTAAACCCAGAAAAAGGAAGAAACACCTTGAGAGGTGCCCAGACCAGAGAAAAGCCAAAAAAGCCAGAAAACAAGTGATTCAGACTAGAGAATCTAGTCTGTGATCTTGACCCTTATATATTGCTAATCATGAGGCCTACATAAGGCAGCTAACATAAGACTTTATAAGGGATAAGGGCATAGAAAAGAAGATTCCAGCACAATGAGATAAATGGAATAGGGGCTAAAGTGATGAAAATAAGATAAGTTCATAACACTACATTATAAGCAGGCTCTATACTCTCATACCTTCGAACCCAAGTCTCTATGACTTACTTTAACTCTCTGACCTTTTTCTGCCCTCTTTCAAAATTCAGAGCACTAGGAATAGTGCAAAGGTGCATCATATAAGGTAAAGTCAAAGCTTCATTTGACTATTTCTCTGGAGCATTCCAGAGAAGATTCATAGTGTGCCTAGTGTTTAATATCATTTATGTCTGTAATATCTTAGTTTAAATATTAACAAAAACACCCCTTGTTCTTGCTATTCACTCTCCTTCAAATCAAGCCCTTGAGTTTGTTATTGTCAATCCTCTGGGTTACCTTCTAATGCTCTGGAACCCTGGAGTTATGTTCTGGTCATTAGATCACTTTATCCAAACCTTGATAATTCTGCTTATTATGGCTAAACTGGACTATCTTTGTTCTTTCTGCCACTTCCATTGAGTTCTAAGCAGGCTTTCCTATATATCTTCAACCCTCCAGTAAATCAGGGACCCTGAGAGTACTATAAGGGCATATCACATAAGATAAAGCCAAGTTCCTATTATAACCACTTTGGAGATTTTCCAGAATTAACCTGGAAGTTACTGAAGTATTATCAGTCAAGTTTGGACAGATAACCATTGAGCCTATCAAGAGAGTAATTTAGACTTGATTGACCCAGTAGTCAGATTTCATCAAGTCTTGACTATCTGATTTTTAGCCCTTAGGGTTTTGACATATGGGAAATGCTTAGCTGTTTGATTTTTTGAGTTATCAGCATTCATGGTAGATGAAGCAGGAATAGTAGTAATATAATCAGAAATAACAGTGATGAGTTTACAAAGAAAAAACTGGATAGTTTAACAAGAAAAATGAAAAGATAGACTAATAAGTAGAAGATTAAAAAAAAGAATGTATATAAGCTGATTCAAACTATGCCTTTCTGCTCTTAGATTTTATTTCACTATTTTGTCATACCCACCTCAATTTTACTTACATTACTTCAAGTTCACAGCACACAAAGTATTTTCTTCTTATTAGTTTGATACTTATCTCCTTATATTGGCCCTCTGTTTAGCCCAACATAATATCCTTTAATATTCTTGTTGAATGGCCAGTTGCAATCAGAGTCAATCTGGGCTGATGCAATATCTCTATGCTAGATATCTGTTACAACTCTGAATCCCAGAGGCTAAATCTAAATGCTAGAGAAAAAAGGAGGAATACAAATAGAAACTTCTAAGGAGGCTCTAAAGAGGAGCAATTAAAAAGAGAATGATAAGAAGGACTCAGAAGAGACTCAAGGCTTGTGTAACTATGAGCTAAGCTCTGAAAGGGCTGAGATCCAAAGAAGTGCAAACTGCAAGATATGAAGTGATTAAGTCTGAAGAGACTTGATCACCTATACCTGAAACAGGACTCTATCCATTGAACTCATAACTCAAACATCTGGTAGATGCTTCTAGACTGAGCTGCTGAAAGAGATTTTGAGCTAGTGGCCCCAAACTATGTTATGCACTTAGCAAACACTAATGATTTACTCATGTGACTGTGGAACTTGCCTGCCTTATAAGGATAAACCCTAGGCTTAGGTTTGATTTATTATATCAGAGTATTCCCTGCTTATGGGTTGATTATATAATGTGGCTGGATCTCAGATAAGATCTTAGATTGATACTAATAACATCTGATCTCAAGGATCTAAATTAGAATCTGATCTGTGGCAGAGATCTAGATAGATTTCCCTGGCCTTATGGTTACCATGCCTGATTCATATCCATTGACTCTGAGTACCTTTCATTCTCCCACATCCTTATGGTTGTGATTCTCTTCTATTTCCCTTGATTCACAAGGCCATTGCCTCATTCCTTACTCAGTACTCTATCCCCAGTTTTCTATTTAAGAAAGTATGAGAGGTTACTGCTATTGGTTATATAGATAGTAGGTTACTCATCCTATGTACAAGGCTATGTCTCCTGGCAATATATATACAGGGTGGGCAAGACCTGAAGTCTCTCCAGTCTTAATCACTTGTATCTTACTCCTCTTACTTGGGCTCTGCATTATGGAGTTAACCTAAGTAATTGTCCTTGTTCCTCTTCAAGCCTAGTTCAGGGCTCTAGTCTTAAAAGCCCTCTTGTCATTGTTATTAACTGTCACTCACTGGTGGTTTGCATATATTTGGATTGTACTCAGAGTAGTGCATAACAAACTAGGCAATAAGAGAATAATAAGACCACTACTCTTGTATAAACCAATGCCAGCAGATGCTATATAAGGAAACTTTAAGAAGAATCCCAGCTATCTGTATAACCAGCTAAAGGTCAAGAGAGCAAGACTGGGAAAATCCCAGCTTATACTCCCTGCCTTATATATTGCAGAGATCTACATATAGATCAAGTACAAGGAGGCTACCCTAAAATACTACTATCTATGGACACTAGTAGCAATAACAACTCAACCATAAATAGTAAGGAGAATACACAGGGCAGAGATGAGGAGTAAGGCAGTGGCCTTGTATATCAAGGAATTGTAATAAAAGAGAAGAATATACCATAAGAATATGGGAGAATGAAAAGGAAGCACATAGAATTAGAGATATGAATTAGGCATGGCACTAGCAAGGCTAAGAAGATCCATCTGGATCTTTGCCACAAATGCAGATCCTAATCTAGATTCTAAGATTAGATATTATTGAAGACTATTCCTGGATCTCATCTGAGATCTGCCATATTACATGACTAATACCTTGTGTTATGCACTAACCAGGTGCCTTTCTAAATCAATATGGACCAGTATTATGTTTTCCTTATCTTTTTCCTTTCCTTGCCCTAGTTTCTCCTTCTCATATTCTGGATACTTCCTTGTTCTTGTTCTGGAACCTTTCACTTCTTTTGTTCCAGAACATTTTTTTACTTAGTGGCCTTTACTTATAATTCACTTTCCTTGCACTTGTCATTAAGTATTACTTTTCACCCACTTCTCTAACATTCCATTCATTTCCATATGGATCACTTATTCAGCATTTGTCATCCTTATGACTTATTCAACTGAGTCTGAACCTTACTTATCTGTACTATAAAATAGCATACTTCACCTCCCATCTTCTTATGCTACTTTTTATCTCCATATCTCCACTTGACTTGATTATCTTAAGTACTATATCATAACTGGTGCAATCCATCTCTTTTAGTTTATGCACCTGTGCACAAGAGGGAACTCCCTTGAACTCCATCAATGTTCACTTTTGGTTATACTTCACAAGCCAGCATCCTTGCTGTAGCTCAACTCTTTGTCCATGCATCTCTAATGTCATCCTTGTATTATACCTCACATTATGACTCTGAGCTGACTATTGTCAAGCTCTCCACTTGTAGTTTCCTCTTCCAAGGTCAATGCTTGACCCTACCTGGGCCTAGCATAACAAAAGAAGTAGCATAACTTCCATAACTACCATTATTGTAGATTGCCCATCATATTACCCAAGCAAACCTTATTCCTTGACTCCCTCTGGGGTAAACACAGATTATCTCCCATAAAGAACCCACTTGACTCTTCTGAAACAGAAGAAACTCCAGCACACCACTCTCCCTCACCCAAGAACCCTGTTGGCAATATTCTTATCTCCTCTGCTAAGAAACAGAATCTTGACCAAATCTTAGCCCATGAACTCTTATCCTTCTTACAGATCCTGAGGGTTTTCACTCCACCATCTTCAACTCCAACTTACCACTGCCCCCTCTATTCTCTTTCTTCTTTACATTCTTCCATGTTTAACTCTACTACCACCACTAAATCCACCAAGCTTTACCTCAGCACCCCAGAGCTCTATGATGGAGATAGAGCTAGAGCCAAAACCTGGATGGACTCTGTCCAGTTCTATCTCTTTATCAACCAGGCTGTATACAACCCTGATAAGAAATGCATAGTCTTTATCCTCTCACATATAATAAAGGGCTCTGCCCAATCCTGGGCAGCCACCTATTGGAAACAGTGCATCAAGGGCACCTGCATTTCCATGGAGTCCTTTAAGAACCTCATAGCTGTCTTTCTAGTGGCATTTCAAAACCAAGACACCATTAGTGCAGCCATCCATTGACTGGCCAACACCCAGATACAACTAAACAAGAGTAGAGAATGGATGCCCCCTCTTGCCAAATATACAGCTGAGTTCCAAAGTTACACTATAACATCTAAAATCAAGAACAACTCCATCCTAATTAGTTACTATAAGACTGGGCTAGCCCCTTGGATTTCCCATCACATTTATGCCATGGAAAACATACCTGGCAAGATATCTGACTGGTACCTCAAAGCCACTTACTTCAACAGTACCAACAAATGATCCAAGTTCATTGAACAATGAAGAAAGACATCCAAAGCATTTGCCTGGACTTCTACCACCCCCTTGACCCCTTGGATTAAAAAAGATCCAAATGCAATGAATGTTAACTCTATAAAGCTCAACAAACTCACTCCCCAGGAATGCAAATATTGCCAAAAGAATCAGCTATGCTTTTGATGCTGGAAATCCAGCCACTTCATCAACAGATGCCCAAGTGGTGTCTTCTTCCCTCCTACTTCTTTCCCATCTAGCATGCTGAAGAAAATACCTCAAGTAAAGAAGGTCACTGCTGAAAAATCATCCAGAATAGAGGAGGTTAGTGATGAAAAGGAGATTGAGGTAGAAAAAGTGGATTTTAAATGGAAGTACCTCCTCTATATAAGGTGCTTCTACTTTTTCTTGTGCTCCTGTACTTGTATTACAGTCTAGGAAAGCAATCCAAATCCCTGTGCAAGTATCCTCACCCAAGTGCCCAAGAAAAGTCATAGATATTTCCACTCTAGTTGATAGCAGCATCCAAATCAACTGCATTGACTGGGAATTTGTGTTCCACCACAAGCTCCCAACCACTCATCTTCTTCAAGCCCTTCATGTCAGAAACATGGATGCCTTTACCAATGGCAAGGAAAGAATCACATATACCTGTGAAATTGTTCTTTACATCAAAATTTTTACCTCCAAGATTCTTTGCTATATCATGGGATATGGTAAAGAGACCTTGATTCTCAGACTCCTCTGGCTGAAAGACACCAACCCCACAGTTGACTGGAAGAGTAGTACTCTTACCATTCCTTCTGCCACCAAATCCTCCAAGGAACTTTACCATTCTGCCTCTTTAATACCTACTCTAAAACAATATCATCCCAGAGAAACTACCATTAATGACAAAGACCACTTTGTTGATTATCTACAACATGAAATCCCCAAGAAGTCCCTTTAAGACTATCTCTATCACTGGTACTCCTCACAAGTTATTAATGCCTGCTTGGCATTTTTACCCTCAGTTACCATTATCAAGCTTACCATCTCTACAGAGCATGCAATTGAAGCCAAGAAGGCTCAAACCAAGATGAAACTCCCACCAGAATATCAGGAGTTTGTGTCTGTCTTTTCAGACACTCCAAAAACTCTTGACCATCTGCCACCAAGCAGGCTCTATGACCATGAAATAAATCTTAAGGACATGTTTGTTCCTAAGATAGGTAAGGTCTATCCCTTATCTCCACCTGAATGCCAGGCAACTGAGGATTTCCTGGAAGAGAACCTCTGGGCTGGAAAGATCCACCCTTTAAACTCCCCTCAAGCATCTTTCTTTTTCTTTATAAAGAAGAAAGATAGCAAACTTTACTCCTGCCAAGACTACCACTATCTCAGTAAACATACCATATGCAATATATATCCTCTCCCCCTTATCTTTGACCTTATTGATAAACTTCATGAAGCAAAATTATTCACTAAATTTGATGTTTATTGGGGATATAACAATATCTGTATTAAAGATAAACACCAATGGAAGGCAGCTTTCATCACACATAAAGGGCTCTTCAAGCTAATGGTGATGTTCTTTGGCCTCAATAACTCACCTGCTATGTTTCAGCAGTTCATGAATGACTTCTTCCATGATATGATTGCAGAAGGATGGTTGGTTATCTATATGGAAAATCTCCTTATTTCCTCTCCAGATGCTGAAACACACAGAAACCACACTGCCTGCATCCTCAAACATATGGCAGAACTCGATCTTTACTTAAAACTGGAGAAAAACACCTTTGGCTCTAAATTGGTTGAATATCTGGGGATAATTGTTTGACCAGGTGAACTTACCATGGACCCTATCTCTCAATAGAATCACTAAGTGGACATCCCTTCAGAAAGTCAAATCTTTTCTGGAGTTTGCCAATTTCTACCAATATTTCATTCCCAACTATTCCTTTATTGCCTGCCCTCTTTTCAATTTTATCAAGAAGATAGCTCCCTGATCCTGGTCCCATGCCTGTTAGAAATCCTTCAATTCCCTGAAGGCCCTCTTCCTTTCTCAACCAATTCTCCAACTTTCTAACCTCATCCAACCTTTTACCATTACCACCAACACCTTAGCTTATGCTTCCAGTGAAATCCTTCTTCAAACTGACATCAATGGAGACTGGCACCCCTGCTCCTACCTCTTGCAGACCTTCTTCCCTGCCAAGAGAAACTATAACATCTATAACTATGAACTCCTCATAATTATCTGCACCTTGAAAGCCTAGAGACAACATCTCCAGAGCTCTTTTTACTCAGTTCAGGTCTTTACTAACCACAAGAACCTTATCTATTTCCATGCACCCCAGAAGCTCAATCACCAACAGGCCTGTTGGCTTCTCAACCTCACAGACTTTGACATCCAACTTCAGCACATTACTAAAACCTCTCTTGCTGGGCCTAATACTCCTTCTTGTCATCTGAACCTCTGCCCAGACTCCTCCTCAGATAACTCAGAAGCCACCCTACTTCCCAAGACTATCTTTTGCCATGTTATCAATGCAACTCTTCACATCCACATTAAGAAACACCAAGTGGATAACCCCCTTCACCTTTTTGTTCTTTAAAAATGGAATGGTTCCATGTGCAATGGATTGCAGTTCCACTTCTGTGACTGGCAACTCCATGACACCATGCTCACATACCACAACTGCATGTACATACTCCCTGATAAACCCCTTTGTTAATCTATTCTCCAATGGTACCTCAACTACAAAACTGCCAGTTACCCCAGATACCTTAAAATGTGCCAACTTGTCCAAATGGAATTCTGGTGGCCTGGTCTAGCCACATATGTTCAGAAATATGTTAACAGCTGTGCTGTTTGCCAGCAAAACAAGGTCAATACTCACCCCTTTGTGCCAGCCCTTTACCCTATCCCCTTTCATATGCAACACACCTTTTAGCAGATCTCTTGTGATCTGATTACTAATTTTCCCCAATCAGGAGATTTTGATTCCCTGTTGGTCATGGTTAACCACAGGCTTACAAAGGGGATAGTCCTTGTCCTCAACAAGAAAACTGTCATTGAAGTGGGTGACTATCTGCCCTGGCCTTGGATACTCATGACTTCCTTGGTAAGTGCCTTCCTGGTCCTTGAATAGCTGATGGGGCTTTTGTGCTAGTGGCCCCTAACTAGGCTGCTGAGAAATGAGAGCTAAGATGGTCCTGTATAAAGCCTAGATGGCTCAGCAACCAAATGAGAACCTCCTCAGGAGAGCCCTGGTGGATCCCTTCTTGGGACAGACTGAGGATCAAGAGGTCTCTCTTGTATAAACCTAGCTAAAGGTCAAGAGAGCAAGTCTGGGTTTCCCCAGCTTGCACCCCCTACCTTATATATTGGCAGTGTCCATGGATGGACCAACTACAGGGAGCCTACCCTAATCTAAGCTATCTATGGTCATCAATAGTGTAAGTAGCTCTTGCCCCTAAATAGATATATGTAGCATGCATGGATTGTGTGTAGGAATGAGGCAGTGGCCTCACAGATACAGGATGGAGAAGAGGGGCTGCCACACCACAAGGATGTGGGTGGGATGCAAGGGAATGCAAGGGCTTATGAATATGAATACAGCATGGCTTTTGTGAGGCCGAGGAGATCACATCTTGATCTCTGCCACAGATCCTGGGGATCTCAATCTCATCTGAGATCTGCCACATCAGTGATCTGATACCTTTGCATGGGAACACTCTAAAGGACTTAACCATAGCCTAGGGTTATCCTTGTTTGGCAACTTGTTTGCATGATCACATGCTCCATAGCTCTCAACAGTCATGTGACTGCCATGTTAGGTTGGGAACCGTAACAGTCATTGCCAAAGAAATTGCCATTCTTTTCTTTGAAAAAGTCTACAAATAATTTGGTTTGTATAACAAAATTATTTCTGACTGAGGTTTTTAGTTCACTTCTGCCTTCACCAAAGAACTCAGAAGACTTCTAAATTATAACCTCTTACTCTCCACCACATACCATTTCCAATTAGACAGGAAAATAGAATGTGTTAATCTATTATGTAGCTAGTGAACACAATGGTCTTAAGCATGTGACCATGGGAACTTTAGAGCACATGATGCAAATGGTTGCATAGTCATATGACCAGGAGCACATGATCATGCAAACAAGTATCCTTATAAGAATAACTCTAGGCTAAGGCTAAGTTCTAATTATTAGAGTATTTCTCTGCACTAGATATTAGTCACATGATGTGGCAGATCTCAGATGAGATCCAGGCACAGTCCCTGATAACATCTGATCTTAGGATCTAGATTAGGACCTGCATCTATCCAAATTGGATCTTCTAGGCCTTGCTACTATTATGCCTCTTTCATAGATCTAATTCTGTATATCTTTCCTTCCATTCTCCCACATTCTCATGGTGTGGCTTCTCTTTCATTCTTATCCCTTGATCCATAAGGCCACTGCCTTACTCCTCATTTCCACCCCATGTCTTCTTCATACTTTATATAATAGCTGAGTGATTACTGCTATTGGTGTCCTTAAATAGTAGACCTTAGGGTAGGCCTCCTATACTTGGTCTGTGTGCAGATCCTGGCAATATATAAGGCAGGGGGTGCAAGCTGGGATTTCCCCAGTCTTGCTTTCTTGACCTCTTAGCTGGTTATATAGGATAACTCTTTTCTGCTGGCTTTTGATTTATACAAGAGTAGTAATTTCACTCTTCTCTCATTCACCTAGTTAGAGGCCACTAGCTAAAAGCCTTACCAGTTTCCAGGATAGGATAGGAGTGTTCACCAAGGTAGCTTAAGTATCAAGGCAGGATGAGTAGTCACCTGTAACATTAATCAAAAAGTCAAAACCTACCTCCATATCTTCTACAGAGCTAATTCATTCAAATGGGCAGAAAACATCTCCCATGCAGAATTCACACACAATTGCCACTCCCATTCCATTATCAACCAATTACTATTCTATCTCTTAATAGAATATGAATCCTGTGCTCTTTCTTTAGTAATCCCTGAAACATTGATGCCTGCCATTACTAACAGGCTGAAATACTTAACTGCAGCAAGGAATAAAGCCCTCATGGCCCACAACCTTACACACCAAGTAATGGCATCTTGAATCTGCTCAAAATCTGTTCTCTTCATCAAAGAAACAAAAGTTTGGCTGGAAGCATAGAACCTGAAACATTCCATGACTTACTCCAAGTTCTCATCAAAAAGGAAAGGACCCTTCACCATTACCCAGGTCCTTTCCCCTGTAACCTATAGACTCCACCTCCCTTCAACCTGGAAGATTCACCCAGTCTTCCACACTTTATTGTTATTGCCCTATTGTGAAAATAACATTCATGGAAAAAACTTCCTGGCTTTATCCCTGGACCTTGTAGAAGGTCAAGAAGAATATAAAGTCAAGTGTATATTAAAATATCATGGCTTGCCTTCTTTCTGCTTCTTTCTGATCCATTGAAATAATTACTTAGCAAAAGAAGACTCATAGGAAGCTGAGTCCAACTTCAGTAATGCTTCTGAACTACTTACTAACTGCATATAAAAAGCAGCACTCCCTTATTACTCCTTCCATTGCCCCTTTCACTCAAATCACTTGCATCAAAAAGTCCAAGCTTTACACTACCCACAAATAAACATGTCCACCAATAACAACCTGTCTCTTGCTTCTAACATCTCCTTGTCTTCTACTCAGGAAATCCTCAACACCATCTTTCCCTTATGTGCTTACTCTCTCCCCTCAGGGGAAGTCATTATCTTAGCTAATCCATCTCCATTCATCTTGCCCTCTACTTCACTCATAGATAGCTTCCCCATTGAAAAAATAGAACCTCTTTCCATCATCCTGTTCCCAGTTCCCACCAGTATCACCAATACTTCATTGTCCTCCATTATTCTCCCTATTTCACCACCCATCACATAAGCAGTGACTCCTTGTCCTATCACTGCAATGGACCTCCCCATTACTGCCCATGCTCTCTGCCCAGGAAATCACAATAATGTATACTGTATCAGACTTCAGTCCATTGTCTTTGACTCACAACTCTCTGTTGCCATTAGTTCCCACCTCAATATGTACTCTCCACTTTGGGCCTTGTATAGGCTATACCACCAGATTGAGAAAATGTCCCTCATAACCCAACTTCTTTGAAGGACTGCTAAAGTCAATACTAACATGGTCTGCTCTGGACTTAAGGCCATCTATTGACAATCATCATTTATCCTTGATAACCTCACCTACCAGTTGGAGTTTAGCAAGTTCCTTGTTAATCTAGACTGATTTGAACAAGAATCATCCACTGCATGGCAGCACCTTCTCCCTATGCATTCTACCACTTCATGCATGTCCTTCTTGAAACAGTTGCTGTCCATCCTGTTCTCATGTCTCAATGGCTATGGCTGGTGAGCACAAACTAAGCTGTGGTTTTATTCTAGGTCCACAGAGAACTAGGCAAAAGGAATAGAAAAAAGAGTCAAGTGCCTTGTATAAACCCCTAAGAACTCAAGTGCACAAAACTGGGGAAATTTCAATCTGCACCAGTCCTTTATATATGCTACAGGATTGCACACAGACCATGTAACTAGGGTCTGCCCTAAACTATGCTACAGTAAGCCAACCAATGGCAGAAAAGAAGCAAGTACCTTAGCAGTATCTTATAGTAACTGCCAGGCAGTGATGTCATGGTCTGGAATGTTCTAGAATGTGCTTATGTGAAAAGGTGAAAAGGTAAGGGTTCCCAGGGTCATGTGATGTGAAAAGTAAAAAGTAAAAAGTGATTATAATACTTCTTACTGCTTATTCCTATGGAACTTGACCATATAATCCAGACTGAAGCATGGTGGTCTGGTCACAATGGATAAGCTAGCCTTCCCCCCAGTCATCCTCACTACTGCAATGGATGTTTTCAATGCCATACCCTGGGTTATCAATGAATTCAATGCTCCTCCTACCAATATTCTACCTGTCTCTGATGGCAACCCAGCCATAATCAACTTTGTTGTCCTCTTCAATACCCTTACCCTCAGCCATCCACCTCTTCCTCCTCCTTATCTGCTAGGTCCTCATGCTCCTCTTGATCCTCCCACCACTCTTGGAATTTATACTACCATGCTTCCTATACTTGCTTATTCCCACCATCTTCTTATTACACTCATAACAAAGATAACATTATAGACAATGTCAGCTGGGCTAACATCATGGGCTCCCCAGTGGTCTATAACTAGAGTATCTGACTGGGACATCAGACATACAAAGGGGATAATGTTATCTTTTTTCTATCTTTTTCCTTTCCTTACCCTAGTTTTCTCTTCTTACATCTTGGATGCTTTCTTGTTCTTGTTCTGGAACCTTTCACTTCTTTTGTTCCAGAACATTCTTTTACTCAGTGGCCTTTACTTATAATCTACTTCCCTTGCACTTGTCATTGAGTATTACTTTTTACCCACTTCCCTAACATTTTATCCATTTCTACATAGATTACTTATTCAGCATTCATTATCCTTATAACTTATCCAACTGAGTCTGAACCTTACTTATTTGTACTATAAAGTAGCATACTTTACCTTCTTCTTCTTATGCTACTTCTTATCTTTATACCTCCACTTGTCTTAATTACCTTAAGTACTATACCATAACTGGTGCAATCCATCTCTCTTAGTTCACACACCTGTGCACAAGAGGGAACTCCCTTGAACTCTGTCAATGTTCACCATTGATCATACTCCACAAGCCAGTGTCCTTGCCATAGCTCAACCCTTTGTCCAAGCATTTCTGGTGTTATTCTCATGTCATATCTCATATTATAACCCCAAGCTAACTATTGTTAAGCTCTCCACTTGTAGTTCCCTCTTCTAAGGTCTATGCTTGACCCTACCTAGGCCTAGCATAACAACCAGTGTATAACAGCAAATACTCAATAAGAGAGCTTTTGATCTAGTGGCCTTTAACTAGGCTTGGAGTCAAGACAAGGGATAAGAGAGACTCTGGCTTGGAGGCTGCAAGTTATTGCACACTAGAGTAAGAAAAAGGAGAATGTTACAGTACCAACCTAACATGATGGTTAGCACATGACCATGAGAGCTGTAGAGCATGTGATGCAACTGGTTGTAACCAGGAGCACATGATCATGTGAACGAGTATTCTTATAAGATTAACCCTAGGCTAAGTCTAAGTCCTTATATCAGAGTATTCCTCTGGCATCAGGTATTAGTCACATAATGTGGCAGATCTCAGATGAGATCCAGATCTTTCTGATGACATCTGATCTCTTGATCTAGATTAGGATCTGATCTGTGGCAAAGATCCAGATGGGATCTCCTCAGCCTTATGGTGGCCATGCCCATTTCATAGATCAATATCAGTGCCTTTCATTCCTCCCATATCCTCATGGTATGGTTTCTCTTCCATTCCAGTCCCTAGATCCATGAGGCCACTGCCTTACTCCTCATTGCTGCCCCATGTTCACTATATCTATTTAGAGGTAGGAGCTACTTTAGCTATTGGTAACCACAGATAGCATACTTTAGGGTAGATCTCCTATACATGGTCTGTGCACACTGACCAGCAATATATAAGGCAGGGGGTGCAAGCTGGGGAAACCCAGTCTTGCTCTCTTTGACCTCTAGGCTAGATCTACAGTAGTGATCTCAGGTCTTGATCCAAGAAGGATCCCACCTCTGCTCTCATTTACTGTCTGGCTATTTGATTTATACAAAGGGCCCAGGTCTCATTCACTTTCTCTATTGCCTAGTTCAGGGCCACTAGATCAAAAGCCTCAGCAGTCATCAAGGATAGATTAGAAGTGTCCACCAAGGTTAACTTGAGTATCAAGGCAGGATGGGTAATCACCTGTTTCAGAGAAGAAGGGAAGTTATAACAAGTGGTCAAGACTGGAAAAATCCCAAGTCTCTTCCATCCTATAAATATATTTACTAGGGGCATAGCCCCACTACAGGATGACTAAGCTACTATCTCTGAACACCAATAGCAGTAAGTACTCTTATCATCTAAATAAGAAAGGCATGGAGTAAAGGGTAAAGTAAGGCAGTGGCCTCATGGATCAAGAAAGATAAAAGAGAAGCCATATCATAAAAATGTGGAAGAATGGAAAGGAATGATGCAGGGACAGCAGATATGAATAAGACCTGGCAATCATAAGATCAAGAAGATTCATCTAGATCTTACCTTGAGATCTGCCATATTACATGACCATTACCTAACATTGGGGAAATACTCTGATATAAATCAAACCTTTGCCTAGGTTTAAACATGTTTAGGCAAGCAAGTCCCACAGTCACATGACAAGACTGCAGTATTCTGCTAAGTGCATAATATCTTGTGCTGGGAAATACTCTGAATTAGAACTTAGCCTTAGCCTAGAATTAACCTTGATTGGGATACTTGTTTGAATAATCACATGCTCAACAGTTCCCACAGTCACATGCTAGAGACCATTGTGTTTACTAGGCACATAATACCTGTTCCTTATATATTGCCAGGAAAGATGCACAGACCATGTATAGTGAGCCTACCCTAAAGTACTACTATCTATGGACATCAATAGCAGTAAGAGCATACTATTAAATAGAGAAGGGAAAAGCATGAAGTATGTTATACTGCAAGACCTTCAGCAACTACACCTATATTCTTGATGTATACTCCTGCTGCTGCTAAGACTACTGCTGAAGCCTAACCTTTTGAACTAGAGGCTAGAAGAACTAGGCAAGAGGGGGTTTGAATCAAGGAACTTGTGAAAACCTTAGAGGTTCAAGTGTACAAGACTGGAGAACTCCAGCTTGGACTTGCACCTCTTTTATACTATTGCATCTTGAGCATGGACCAGGAGAGTGTGCCCTACCCTACAGTAATATATAGTAAGCTGCCCAATGGCAGAATAAGAGTGAAAGTCTAGAAATACATGAGGAATACAGGTGATATGAGATTATAGGCTAGATTAGCCTAGATCTAGTGAAATATGAAGTAATGAAAGATAAAAAGGTGAAATAGTGAAGAGGTGAAGGTGTGACAATGTGAAGGTGTGACAGGGTCATGTGATGTGACTATGTAAAGAGTACAAGGAAAATAAAAAGGGGTATAAAATAAAATAAAGAGGAAAATGCACATTATAA
Source organism: Pulveroboletus aff. viridisquamosus (assembly GCA_038088935.1). NCBI lineage: Eukaryota > Fungi > Basidiomycota > Agaricomycetes > Boletales > Boletaceae > Pulveroboletus > Pulveroboletus aff. viridisquamosus. Next base: position 36,198 of record JBBPJW010000107.1, read on the forward strand.
TAGAGTGAAAATAAAGAAGTAAGACAGTGACCTTATAAATCAAGAAATAAAAATGAAAAAGAAGAGAAGACTTGTAATGAAAGATCAGGGTAGAACATGAGAACAAAGATCTCTGCCACAGATATGATAAGATCATAAATGCAGATTCAAGATCTAAATAGAGAAGATATTATGAACTAGCACTATTCAGCCTAGATGCTATCTTTTTATTTTCACTGTAAGCTAAGTTTTTTCTTCTATTTAGTATTTCTTTTGCCTTTCTTCTTTACCTTACTATATTTTGATGCATCATGTTATATATACTGCATTATCTAAGCAATGCATAGAATATACAATGGCAAGGCCAATGTCAAGTCTCTTTAAACTTAAGCATTTGTGCCATTAGCCTTTTTTGGCTTCTGTGGTATGTTCCCTCAGTCCCCTGAGTTCTCTGAGTCATCTTTATCTCTACTCTAGCCTCTTTAGGGGTTAGTGTTCTTTTGTGTTCTCTTTTGCCTCTGTTTTCCTGCCATCTCAAAGTTCCATCATCTGGGAGTCAAAGCTGTAACAGGAAATCCCAGATCTCTTAGTTGTGTGACCACTGACCATGAAAATACTTGTATAAGATCTGATTATAAGCTAGAGTTATCCAATAAGAAGTAGTTCTTTCATAATTATATAAAGTAAAAGTGTAGTTGCATATGGATATATAATAATTGTTATGCACCATGAGATCAAGGTGCTCAAATGCTCAAAAGGGTTTGGAACAAGGGGAGCTGTGAGTTAACACTAGATTACAAGTGCTCAAAGCTAAAGAGCTAAAAGCCACTATGCTACAGTTTATATATGTTACAAGAGCATGCATAAATCAAGTTCCTGATGAGAATATTCCTATACATGTAGTGCAGGGATCAAAAAGAAGAGAAGCATTGTGAGAGCCATCAAGGGTCATGCTTTTCCAGAATGGAAAAGAAAAAGCAGAAATAAAAAGAAGCCTATAAATGAAAGTGAAGCCTGCAGGATCTAAAGGTATGAGGCTAACCCTAAGCCCTGAGTCATATGACCCATCACATGCCCTGATAAGATAACAATTAGATAACCTCATGCTAAAAATAAAATAAAGTCATGTGATCAGAAAAAGAAAAAGAGCATCATAACAACAATATTCTTGTGCCTTTTTAACCTATTGCTATTTCTTATGCATAGTTTTTGTTGCCTTAACCTGATTTTCCTGACATTTAACCTTTTTCTAGCCTAACTCTAAATGATAAAGAGAAGGAACACATATTTCTTCTCAATGTAGATTTGCTCCTTCTTTCTATCCCAACATTACAATATGATAATGTTAAAACTGAGTGCACTTCAGATCTTCTCTGAAATGCTCTAGAAAAATGATTAAATGGGGCTTTGACTTTACCTATGTGGTGTGCTATTGCACTAATCCTAGTACCTCAAATTTTAAAGGGGGTGAAAAGAGGATTGAGAATTAGAGTAAGCCATAGAGACTTTGATTTAGAGGTGTGAGAGTGTTAGGCCTGCTTACAAATTTGAGGGAGGATTCAGACCTGCAGGAAAGAGTGCTGGGTTATATTGATATTTAAATTAAGGTACAAGATACAGAACTATAGTACTTATACTTCAGAGAAGCAGATTATATAACAAAGAAAAGAAGATAAGACAGAAGTTGTCTCAAAAGTAAAGATAGCTGCCAATATATCCTGGAAATAAATGGAGATGTCAGACATAACACTGATAATATCATGTCAAGGTAAAACTGAAGGATAACAGGAATGAATAAAAAGAGACAGGAGCAGAAACAGAAAGTCAGATTGGAATTGCTATAGAGGTTTTATCAGAATGGTTCAAAATTAATGTATATAAAGTTGTAAGTATCATAGATAGGAAGAAACAGAGGTAAGAAAAACTAGAAAACACATAACTTCTAAATATAAAGCAATCAGAGTTGTATTAGAAATAAAATAAAGTTAATTTGGTGATATGGAATATAACAGATACTAAGCTTGTTTGAAAGCCAGAGGTCAATAGAATAGTGTGGTATGATTTATTAATGTAATATTTTAAACTACTAAGCTCAGTAGTATAAAATCTAATAAACCTGCTATGCAATTTATTTTTTGATTTACAGTGACTTTTAAAATTAATTTAATATTCTGCAATTTTTGAATGTTTGTTTGATAGCTTACCAACAAGAAAAAATAAGGTCAACATATGGGGAGACCATGGAAATAACATGCCAAGGGCAACACAACAAAAAATAATTATGCAATTTGGACATGCATTCATAAAGATACAAACAGTTTAATTTAACATGTTATTAAATCAATTTTATAACTGGATGGTAAAAGATTAAAGTATAGTAATTCTAGTACTTTGTATTACCTCCCTTGGCCTTAATGATAGCTTGTATTCTTCTAGACATACTTTTGATTAAGTTCTAACATACCTTTGGCTCTATATTGCTTCAAACTTCTGCCATTCTTTCTCAAATCTCCCAAACTCCTTTAGCCTGTGTTAGGTACTTGCAGAGTTCTTTTTTAGTGTAACTCTATAGATATTTAATGGTATTATATTCCTTCTTCTCTTTTTTCTTTCCTTGTCCTAGCTTCTGCTCTTTACATATCTCAGATACTTTCTGGTTTCAGAACCTTCCATTATTCAATAGCTATTAGACATGGTTTATTTTCATTATATTCTGTCTGTTTCTACATGGACAACTTAGTTACTGCTTCATTAACTTGATTCAGTCAACTGAATCTCAACTTTATTCTTTGTACTATAAAGTAGCATATTTTATCTCCTCTATTCTTTATACTACTTCTTACCTCTCATATCTTACCTTGTACTGTGTGTCCTGGTGAATATCATCTCATTTGTAATCCTCCATTGGCAAATTATTATGGCTTTGACTCTCAGATGATGAAACTTCAAGATGGTGGGGAAATAGAAGCAAAGGGGAACATAAAAGAATACTAACCCCTAAAGAGGCTAGGGCAGAGATAAAGATGACTCAGAGAACTTAGAAGACTAAGGAAGCACACCACAGGTAAAATGAAAGAAACTATTTATTGATTTGTGCTTAGAATACCTTGATAAATGTTCCTAACTTGTGCTAGAACTACTTGGCAAGGCTTTTGTGCTAGTGGCCCCAACTAGGCTGAATAAAGAAAGAACACTGAAGATCTATATAAGGCCAAAGTGCAGATAGCAATAGTAAAGCCAAATAAGTCTCTGTCTAAAGGTCAGATGTAGTAATCTAAGGTAAAGGTCAAGAGAGCAAGACTGGGGAAATCCCAGCTTGTACTCCCTGCCTTATATATTGCCAGTACCAGTGCATGGACCAAGTACAGGGAGGCTGCCCTAAACTACTGCTATCTATGACCACCAATGGCAGTAAGTACTTAACCATAAATAGTAAGGGAAAAAGCATGGAGTAGCTATAAGAAATAAGGCAGTGGCCTTATATATTAAGGAAATAAAATGAAAGAGAAGCCACATTATGAGAATGTGGAAGAATGAAAGGGAAGCACATAGGAATGGCAGAGATGAATAAGGCATGGCAGCAGCAAGGTTAATGTTGTGCACCACTCTGAGTGCAATCTGAATATATGCAAATACTAGTGAGTAACAGGCTCAACAATAACAAGAGGGCTTTTGCACTAGTGGCCCTGAACTAGGCTTGTGAATCTTGACAAGAAAAGGAGGAAGCAGGAAGAAAGAGTTACTTAGGTTAACATCACACCACAGTGCCCAAGTAAAGGTATTACAGCTCCAGCCTAACACAATGGTTGCACGTGACCATGGGAGTCTTCAGAGCATGTGATGTGCTGGTCATGTGATCAGTTGCATATGATCATGCAAACGAGTTGCCTCATTAGGCAAACCCTAGGCTAAGGTCAGAGTTCTTATATTCAGAGTATTCTTTTACCAGGTCTGGTCACATGATATGGCAGATCTCTAGATAAGATCTGGATCTATCTAATGATATCTCCAATGGAGATTAGGATCTGATCTGTGGCAGAGATCCAGATAGGATCTCCTCAGCCTCATGGTGGCCACACCTTCACAGAACCATCAGGTACTTCTCTTCCATTCCCCTCACCCTATCTGTGAGGCCACTGCCTCACTCTTACCACATACCCCATGCATTCCTCATATATCTATTAGAGGTACAAGTCCCTTTAGCTATTGGTTCACATAGATAGCCACTTTAGGGTAGACTCTCTGTATGTGGTCCATGCATGGCCACTAACAATATATAAGGCAGGGAGTGCAAGCTGGGTAATCCCCAGTCTTGCTCTCTTGACCTCTTAGCTAGTGCAACAGCCTGCATTTGCTACCAGAGCTGCTAGTTCGGGTTTATACAAGAGTCCAGGTCTCACCCAAGACCAGCCTAGTTTGAAGCCACTAGCACAAAAGCTTCACAAGTTTGAGGTTCCAGGAGCATCCACCAAGGAGAGTTCAAGTATCAAGTCCAGAATGGTAAGTAGCTGTTTCACTAGAGCAAGACTATAAACTTGGTCCATGCTCTCAGATCTAGGTTTTTTCAGTTTTATTAGGGCCCATAGAGGTGAGGACACACTAGGGCCCCAAGAGGCAAGAAAGAACATATACAGGTCTATGAGATGAGAAAGCAAGAAGATCTTGCAATAGTTATCAGAGGATACTAGGGCTCCAATTTGGAAGTGAGGATACCAGGAACAGATTAGAGAATCAGAGTCAGAAATGTCACAGACAACCCCATTTTCAGCGACAATCCCCCTTCCAGTTTATGAAGGACTTCAGAGGCCTAGCTGCTGTGTCAGCTTTGGCAAAGCGATCCCAGCTCAGGAAAGAGAAGCAGAGAAGGTCACAATGGCACTGCGCCTCCCCTTCTCATATTCGTTGGTGGTTAGATCTCCACCCGCAAAAGGTCTCAGAGTATCAGAAAACAAGGTAAAGAAGCAGACTGGGATCAGAACTTCTCCCAGTACTCTGAAGCCTAGTCAAGCAGTTATCGCAACTGTAAAAGCAACAGAGAAGTCTAAGGTTCAGGACTTGCATTAGAGTCAGAGTTTCTCTAGGGTCCAGGTACTGAGGACACAGAAGGCAGTTAACACACCTGCACCACCAAAAGCCAAAGAAGCTGTTATGACTCCAGCCTAACATGACAGTCACATGTGACCGTGGGAACTGTAGAGCATGTGATGCAACTGGTCATGTGCCAGAAGCATGTGATTGTGTGAACAAGTTGCCTTATTAAGGAAACCCTAGGCTAAGGCTATGTCCTATTCAGAGTATTCCCTGGCATAAGGTATTGGTCACATGATGTGGCAGATCTCAGATGAGATCTAGATCCTTCCAATGATATCTGATCTCTCAATCTAGATTAGGATCTGATCTGTGGCAGAGATCCAGATTGGATCTCCTCAGCCTCTAGGCAGCCATGCTGCACTCATAGATTGATACCAGTGCTATCTTCCATTCTACCCACATCCTCATGGTGTGGCTTCTCTTCCATTCCCTTCCCTTGATCCATGAGGCCACTGCCTCACTCCTCATTGCTGCCCCATGTCATCTCTCATCTATCTATTTAGAGATAGGAGCTACTTTAGCTATTAGTGCCCATAGATAGCACACTTTAGGGTAGACCTCCTGTACTTGGTCTGTGTGCAGATCTCAACAATATATAAGGCAGGGGGTGCAAGCTGGGGATTCCCCAGTCTTGCTCTCTTGACCTCTTAGCTGGTTATATAGGCTGATACCTTCAGTGCTGCTGGCTATTGGTTTATACAAGAGCCCAGGTCTTATCCATTCTCTCTTGCCTAGTTCTGGGCCACTAGTATAAAAGCCCAAGTAGCCATTAAGGATAGACTAGGAGCATCCACCAAGGTCGTCGCGAGTATCAAGGCAGAGTGGGTAGTCTCCTGCTTCAGAAGCAGTTAAAGCACCTGCTTTAACAAAAGCTCAAGGCACGAGTTCGAGGAAGGTAGAGACAAGGTCAGGTTCTAGCAGCCCAGCGGTAAACCCTGTATTACCAAAGGTTACAAGATCTACCAGCATGAGAACAAGTGCCATCTCAGAGTCGGCTCATTCAGGGCCAGAAATCCCTGTTTGCAAGGTTTGCCAGCATGCTGGCCATCTCCCAGTTGAATGTCCAGAATACTACAACTGTGACACTGAGGGGCACTTTGCAAAGTGGTGCCAAAAGGAAGTCCGCTGCTATGCATGCAGAAGGACAGGTCACAAGGGTGACAGTTGCCAGTTAGCAAAAGCAAAGTTTTACAGGGGATGTAAGTCTGCAGTTACACAGCAGTCAACTCCACAGGCTGTTAGACCTCAGCCTCAGTTGCAATCAAAAGGTGTCAGAGATACAAGGTCAATTTTAAAGTTGACACCAAGGCCTTTGGCATCCCAGCTGAAAAAGAAATATATTTCTTTCACAGAAGGAACAAAGGACAATGAGCTTGTAGATGAGCTTCTCAAGTCTCTCATAAGAACCAAGGAAGAAGTCGCTTAGCTAAAGGAATGAGTCTCGAGTCTTGAGTGAAAACTGCAGTTGAAAGAAGTTCTTTCAAAGTCACCTGCACCTAAGGCAACGCAGATGAAAGGGTTGAGCATAGCTCCCTGAGTAGATATGAGAGCCAAGAAAGGCAAGGGTATTAAGGGTTTAGGGCCAGAACAAGAAATGCAGATGAAAGCAGCTGTTCAGGAAGCACATGAGGAAGTGCTGTGAGTAGAAGCAGAAGTTCGAGAGTCCTCAGAATCAGAGAAGTTTTCACTTCCAGACAAGGTACCATCAGAGGTCATTGCACTGCACAAGAAAGAAGGAAAAAGAATAAGAAAGCAGCCCAAGGCTGAGAAGATGGAGCCTCTGGTAGTGGAATCCCCCATCAGAGAAGACCGAGAAGTTCCAGTCATTCAAAGTCAAATTGAGGAAATATTCTTACCCCTCAGTTCTTCACAGATTTCAGAGATAGAGCCAGCCATGGCTTGGGACAGCAACATGGTTGAAGTCACAAGAACAACATTTGAAGAGATTCAATCATTGTATGAACTGTTTGAGTATAGCCCCATCTGGAGTAATTCAGGCCTACCAGATGACGAGGAAGGTTCAAAGCAAGAAGAGTTATCACAGGACTCCAAGGAAGACATTCCTTTCTTGCCCGTGCAAAAGCAGAGTTCACCTCTTCTATCAGCAGAGGTTAAAACAATTATTTCAGAGTCACTCAAAGATGAAGACATCTTCGAGCAGGACAGAAAGAACAAGTCACAAGAAGACAAGAAAGTCTATTTCTCCTTAGAAGAGGATGATCCAGCTAAAAGCAGGGTCATCAGTGACAAATTAGTCCAGAATGAGGAAAGTCTCAAGTCAGAGCACAAGGAGGAACCGCAAAGTTCGGAAACTATGGAGGACCTAAGCATATTACTAAAAGGCACAGAAGTCAAGTCAGAGACAGATGTCTCCTCTTCTTTCAAATATCAGAGTCAGGAGTTTGAGGTTGAGAAAGATGACAAGATTGTCAAAGATTCAAGGTCACCTGTATGGCCACAAGGATTTCTTTCCATGCAGGACCCCAACTCTGAAATCAAAACAGAAGTCAAAAAAGAAGAGCAAGAGAACCAGATCTCTATTCCGAACATGGATTTCTCATCTGAGGGTAACATCATAGTCCTTTCAAGGTCCCTATGGATTGTAGGTGACACTATCTATCCCATCTTGATGCTTCCAGAGACAGGAAGATCCCTGGAGAGGCCACGAACAGCCTCTTCATCAGAGTTTAATGAAGCCATGTTTGAGGCACTGCATATCCGCAAGGTCAAAGATGATGAGGACTTCATCAGAGAAAGTAGAGTTCCACTGCCAGACTCTTCTGAAGAAGAATATTTGGTTTTGCCAGTAGAAGAAATTTCAGAGCCTCCTTCAATGCTGGAAATTAAAGGGTACAGTTGAGAAAAAGTTGATGGTTTCTTGGATGCTGCATACAATAGCAGTGTCAGGAAATACGTCTTCTCAAGGAGATGTGTCCAGCACACCACACTGGACCAAAGAATGGCAATCTATTGCCATGACTGCCTTTAAAGGATGGTTGCCACTGTCATTGGTGTCAGCAAAGAAGAGTTGGAGGAAGAAAAGGAAGTTTCCAGGGCAGGCTTCACGAAGCCTCAGCAGTCAGTTTCACTGCCCTCTCAGAGTTCCTCTCCATCCCCTGGGTCTCCATCTACCCAGGAAGTTTAGGAGTTATTTGCCCTCATTCACAGAGTCAAGGATGTTAACTTTCAGATGATCATTCTTGGGGCCAGATGTGCCCACCACCCTCTCTCCTTCCTCCACAATGCAAGACAGTGTCATGGTTGCACTGACAGAATGAAGTCCTTTGCTGCCTGTTTGGGTTGAAAATGGTCTTTTTTTTTTTCTGAGGTCTCAGGTCCCACTCCCACAAGTTGGTTTGTTGGGATGCCTCACCCTAAAAGCAGGGTAGAGGATATCCTAGGGAATGGAGTACCTGAAGTACAAAGGAATGAAGTAATTAATCAGCAAGGCAATTTTTTGCATTTTTCAGAGGCTACTTTGGTGGCATTTTTCCTTTTTCTTCAGAGACATTTCAAAGTTCAGAGTTTCTTTTATTTATCCAGGACAAAGACCTTCTGCCAATGATGGGCATTCTTTCAGAGTTAGAGGCTCACTCAGAGCTCTTGCCCTAAAAGTGGGGTAGTGTTATGGCTCCAGCCTAATATGACAGTCGCATGTGACCATGGGAGTCTTCAGAGCATGTGATGCACTGGTCATGTGATCAGTTGCACATGATCATGCAAATGAGTTGCCTCATTAGGCAAACCCTAGGCTAAGGTCAGAGTTCTTATATTCAGAGTATTCCTTTACCAGGTCTGGTCACATGATGTGGCAGATCTCTAGATGAGATCTGGATCTATTCAATGATATCTCCAATGGAGATTAGGATCTGATCTGTGGCAGAGATCCAGATAGGATCTCCTCAGCCTCATGGTGGCCACACCTTCACAGAACCATAAGATACTTCTCTTCCATTCCCCTCACCCTATCTGCGAGGCCACTGCCTCACTCTTACCACATACCCCATGCATTCCTCATATATCTATTAGAGATACAAGTCCCTTTAGCTATTGGTTCACATAGATAGCCACTTTAGGGTAGACTCTCTGTATGTGGTCCATGCATGGCCACTAACAATATATAAGGCAGGGAGTGCAAGCTGGATAATCCCCAATCTTGCTCTCTTGACCTCTTAGCTAGTGCAACAGCCTGCATTTGCTACCAGAGCTGCTAGTTCAGGTTTATACAAGAGTCCAGGTCTCACCCAAGACCAGCCTAGTTTGAAGCCACTAGCACAAAAGCTTTACAAGTTTGAGGTTCCAGGAGCATCCACCAAGGAAAGTTCGAGTATTGAGTCCAGGATAGCGAGTAGCCATTTCAAAAGGGAAGTAAGATACAAGTGATCAAGACTGGAGAGACTCCAGGTCTTGCCTACCCTATATATATATTGCCAGGAGGCATAGCCTCATACACAGGATAAGTAACCTACTATCTATGTGACCAATAGCAGTAATCTCTTGTACCTCTTAAATAGGAAATGGGGCATAGGGCATATGAGTAAGAGTGAGGCAGTGGCCTCACAAATCAAGGGATAAAGAAGAGGTAGAATGGAAGATACTCAGGGTAAACAGATATGAATGTGGCCAGACAACCATAAGGCTAAGGAAATCCATCTAGATCTCTGCCACAGATCAATTCTAATCTAGATCTTATCTGAGATCTGCCACATTATGTGATTAACCCATAAGTAGAAATACTCTGATATAATAAATCAAACCTAAGCCTAGGGTTTGTCTTTATAAGGCAGGCAAGTCCCACAGTCACATGAGTAAACTGTCAGTATTTGCTAAGCACATAACAGTTAAGGAAATTCAATGGATCTCTGCTACACTTCAGATCCTTTGTCTAGATTGTAAGATTAGATGTTATTAGAGACTGTACCTGGATCTCATCTGAGATCTGCCACATCATGTGACCAATACCTATGCAGGGAAATACTCTAATATAAAGAACTTAGCCTTAACCTAGGGTTTTCTTGATAAGGAAGCTTGTTCACACAATTATGTGCTTTCCAGTCATATAACTGCAACTAGATTATATCACATGCTCAACAGTTTCCATGGTCATGTGCTAGAGACTGTTGTATTTGCTAGATGTGTAACACTTTGCAAGTACTACTATTCTTGCTTTTTCTCCACTGCCCAACTAAAAGGCTTTTAGTGCCATTTTACATTTGCATCTTATCCTTTATCTCAAGGCTAACTATTGTCAAGCCTTATCTTAGCATTCAATACCAGACATGCATCTTAAGGTCTATACTAGTCACTATTTAGGCCTATTATAGCAGTATATAAGGGCATATTATATAAGATAAAGCCAAGTCCCTCTTGCAACTGCTCTGGAACTTCCAGAATTTATCTAGAAGTTACTAAAGTAACATAGGTCAAGTATGGATAGACATTTGTTGAGTTTCAATAGTATATTCAAGCTTGACCCTTTATAAGCCTTAATAGTGCATTTAGATTTGCCTGGTTATGAAGTTTTTAATAGTTATAAGGTTTTAACACACAATCTGGTGTTCCAATTTATAAAGAGGCTGTAGGATTAGAAAAAAGCTTACTCAAGGCCCAGGTAAAAGATAAATAGAATAAAAAGCATTAAGTTTAGTCAATTAGAGTAAAAACAAATATAAAAACATTTAGCATGCTTAATATTTGAACATGGGGTAAAGTTAAGCCATTATAATTTAACACTGAAACTTTAAAGTGGTCTAAAGGGTTGGAGGTGAGTTATTAAAGCTCAAAACAAAGTAAGAATAAAAAACAAGAATAAGGGGCAGTTTTGTCAATTTTTAAACTAAGGCAGGAGTTTTTTCTAAACTAAGATAACAAATGTAAAGCAGGAAGCTACCCACTCTGCCTTGATACTTGAGTCAACCTTGGTGGATGCTCCTAGTCTATCCTTGATAACTGATTGGGCTTTTATGCTAGTGGCCCAGAACTAGGTGAGAGAGAAAGAATAAGACTACTACTCTTGTATAAACCAGTAGCCAGCAGTTCTGAGAGTTCAGACTGTATAACCAGCTAAGAGGTCAAGAGAGCAAGACTGGGGAATCCCCAGCTTGCACCTTCTGCCTTATATATTGTTGGGATCTGTGCACAGACCAAGTACAGGAGGTCTACCCTAAAGTGTGCTATCTATGGGCACTAATAGCTAAAGTAGCTCCTATCTCTAAATAGATAGATGAAGGGAGAACATGGGGCAACAGTGAGAAGTGAGGCAGTGGCCTCATGGATCAAGGAAAAGGAATGGAAGAGAAACCACACCATGAGGATGTGGGTAGAATGGAAGATAGCACAGGTATCAATCTATAAGTGCAGCATGGCTGCCTAGAGGCCAAGGAGATCCAATCTGGATCTCTGCCACAGATCAGATATCATCGAAAGGATCTAGATCTCATCTGAGATCTGCCACATCATGTGACCAATACCTTATGCCAGGGAATACTCTGAATATAGAACTTAGTCTTAGCCTAGGGTTTCCTTGATAAGGCAACTCATTCACATGATCATGTGCTTCTGGCACATGACCAGTCACATCACATGCTCTACAGTTCCCACAGTCACGTGCAACCATCATGTTAGGCTGGAGCCATAACAAAATGGCAGATGTTAACATGAAATAACATTTAAAGTATAAGATCTGAAACTAAGATGTAAGAGAAAAAAACAAAGAGGATAGAGTAGCTTCAAAAAAGCAGGGTAGTATAAATGTAATTACAGAAAGGAAAACAGAGTATAAATAAAAGGCTAAAGGCCATGTAAAGATATGCTAGAGGGTTGAAGTTAAACTTGATAATCTAGAATATGATAGGCAGATATTGTAATAAATATAAAGGATAATATACTATATTCAAATTTCTTGTTCTTAAAATTTTGCTTAGAAGCCAAGCTAAAAAAGAATACTTCAGCCATTATTTTATTGGCCTTATTTTATGCTGAATTAAATAATAAGAAGCTCAAAATGTTGGAAATCCCAATGTATTACTCTTATATGATGCAAGTGTATCATTAATATCTCTGATCAGGTGACCTTATCTTTCAATGTCTGAATTTGGTTTTCTTCCTTATATTAATTACTGAAACCCATTCCACAGTCATACGGATGAATGAATGGTGGAGATGTACCACTTCACCGTTTTCGGACAAGCCGCCCTCTGATACCTCGATTACTGCTATGCGATGGTCCCAGTCACACATTCATTCATATGGCTCTCACACCTCGTCGACAAGGGCACAGGTAATTAAGATACCGCTTTTTCATGCCGACGTCTGGAACTCACGTCGTCCGCTTTGAGTTGGAAGGGAGACTGGACACTAATGGTGTCTCCGTCAGGGAGGCACCTGTTCGTTTGAGTGTGCCTGTTAACTTACGTCCCGCGAACGGTTTCAAGCGCGTGTCCCTGGCGCAAAACGCTGCGTTCTCCAGGAACATGCGTACCTCTGCTCACCTACTACTCCGACCATGCGAATGACTTCCGGTCGTAGGTAACACGCAGCTTGTCCCACTCCACACATCCTGATCTCTCCGCGTGTGTCCAGGTAATCGATGTGACCTGCCGCGGGTCCAATCATACATGGGATCGCAATCTCTGATTTGTCCCTCCTTGATCTTACTTCTGGTTCCGTAGTTTGAAAGATCCACCCTGGCCCGTGCACTGATCAAGCGTCATTGTTTCAGTCACGAGCACCCGAGACCCTGTTTCAAAAACAAGACTACAAGATGCGCGATACTATCATATATACCGCAACACTAGGTTCACACCAGTGCAACGAGACAGAGCGAAAATACTTATCTCCAAGTAACATGCTGCCGCTTGTCTTGGTACCGTCGCTGGCGCTGGTGGCATTCACCCAGTGCCTAGAACAAGACGGATAACAAGCGAAATATCCGAGCTTTTATCCCACAGCTATCGCGGCACTGGCGACTTTACCACGGAGCTAGTGTCAAAAGGTACCGTTAGGCGTACATCGAACAGGGCACCCGACAGTCGAGTAAGTGACTAGCTCGCGCCTGCTCAAAGTGGATAGGTGCAATGGCAAAGTACCGCAGTGAAAAAAGCGGCAATGCGTGCTCGTGGGATCACAGGCAACCGTTGATTTTGGTCGGCGTCCGTCCAAGCATTCGTCATTCGCATCTAGGCCTGTTCGGGGCCATGGGTCACGGAAGTCAGCATGAGAAAATACGGTGTGCCCATCGGTACGTGTGTTTGCCGTCTTCTGTGTCGAGGCGCAAATGTTTCCACGTTGGTGACACGGACGGACTCATGTAAATGAACATTCTCTGTGCTGCATGCTTTTTTTTGTGGTTCTAACCATAGATGCGTTTACTGCGCACAAGATGATCCGTTCCGAGATCATCAGAGTACGTGCTGTGATGGACCCACCTCGACGCTTCCCATATCGATAGATGGCACGATCATCTCTAGTCGGATCATTTCCACGAGGAGGCATTCTGTTTAAGGGGGTATGTCTGCAGTTCCTAGATCCCGAAAGTATGAGCCCTAAAACGACGACAAGAACGAATCCTTGATGTATAAAAAATCCAACACCATAAAAAAGGAATAAAATGCGACCACGCGTTCTGTGCCAATGTCGAAGGTTAATCCATGACCCAGCGCCTCACTGCCTGACATGCCCCGATCTCTGGATGCAGTAAGACTGTAGAGAGCCAGCGCTGCAGCTGTCGTCGTCGATGATCCAGAAACACGGGCCGGTAACGAGAAAAGGGTGATTTGGGAGGGAGTACAGGAATAAAGTGTTGCTGGTGGAACTGTGCGTATTCCCCAGTATGAGTCAAACTTGGGAGAGGACAGGATGGAATGGGACCGTACAGGCAGACTCTGCCGAAGCGCTTGATAGAGTTCGACAAAGGCGCTATATCGTTTATGTGCATGTATCGTCGTGCTCTGCAGGCGTGGCTAGGTAAGGTGAAGATAGCAAGAAATGGCAGAGGGACCGACCTCTTTTGTTCGTATGACACAATCATACACTGTCCAATATCCACGTCTTTCAATCCTGACATGAACCAACTACACAGAAAAGGAAGACGGACCAATGTATGCGCCACCCAGCTTATCCCCGACATTCGTCCAGCCGCTGATCTGAACGTCCCTCGCAAACGCTTGACTCTCACCTGAGTTGTCACCGAGCCATATGTCATGCGAAAAGACCGACGGAGGTCCGTAGGAGAGATGGACGGAAGCGCGTGACGCACGACCTTCTGGTTCCTGCAGCTCAGGGCCCTCGTCAGGCTCACACTCCCCTCAAGCGCTGGTCACATACGCACATCGCAGAGTTCGTCGTAGAAGCGGGACTCCTCCTCAACGTCGATCTTGTCTGGGATCACGACTAGGAGACCAGTCGCATTTTGAAATGGGTGCACTCTCGGGGAGGAGGATTGGGCATTGGAAGGCCTCGACAGCTGGGGCATGGCAGTGACAGAGGCTTGCTGCCACAGAAACGCCCGATTAGCCAATTTTTATGTCACGTGATCACTCCTGACAATGTTGACAAGACTTGGTTCATATGCAACACCACTCCAAAGCCATCCTATGGATCTAGGCACCACTCTCAGCAACCGCCTTGATCATCGCCCCACCAAGCTTGATTGCCTCGTCGAACCTCGACTCAAAAAACGCGGACGTCTGCATAAACCTGTCCTTGTACAACTCGAAGTCGCCAAACGCGACACACTGGCTCCATCCCCGGGCCGCAATGACAAACTCCAAGTCGTCCGACCGGTGCGTCACATCATACAGCGCTGCATGGAGTGCCGTGTCCAAACGAACTACCGAGCGGAAGAGGTACTCGGCTACGCCGATCCACAATCGGAACAGAGGCGTCGCGGCAAGGGCGAGATGATCGAAGGGTTGGATCGAAAGACGAGCCCAACAATCCACCATCGCAAGGAGTGAGAGATGTGAGTTGCCTCGGGGTCCAGCGATCTCTATGGGGGAGGACGTAGCGCCTCCGATGGTGAACTGATCCAGGACGTCCTCAGTAAGGAATATGGGCGTTGATCCGCCCTCCTCATTTTCCTTGACCCCAAACACTTTCTCGCGGGCGCAGTAAATGCGTTGCCGGAGAGCCTCATGGTCTCCCGCGAGCATGAGTTTGAACAGGTCGGTGGCACTGGAGGCGTACGTTTCAATCTGGGTCTTGGCGGAAGGGTTTAGGATCGCCAGGCCGGCGTACACGTGCCATTTGTTGGCGTAGATCCGAAGCATGATGTTGACCTTGACTGTTTCAATGCCTCCGACATACTGGCCGTGTTCCCAGGGGTATGAGCTTTGGGCAGCCCATGCTGTACCCATGCTGGCATGGGAGACATGAGGACTTGTCGGTCGTCAAGGAGAAGAGACTCACGTAAGAAAAGCAGCGTGGGTGACTGCTTGGACGTTGGCGGTAACGAGATCGTGGTCCTCGTAGGTGAGGTGAACAAAACGGGGTTTGAAGCATCTGAGTATGTTCTCGACGATGCGCACGCTGTCGTCCGAGGCACGGTGCTTGATAATGATCTAGAAGAGGATGGAACAAGATGCGAATTGAGAGTAAAGGAGAGGTGATAGCGGAGCGGCCATCAAGCACGCACAATGGGCTGGCCGACAGGGGAAACGGTGGGCCC
The DNA here is from genome assembly GCA_038088935.1 of Pulveroboletus aff. viridisquamosus. Taxonomy (NCBI): domain Eukaryota; kingdom Fungi; phylum Basidiomycota; class Agaricomycetes; order Boletales; family Boletaceae; genus Pulveroboletus; species Pulveroboletus aff. viridisquamosus. The sequence goes on from JBBPJW010000107.1 coordinate 51,934, forward strand.
GTGGAGGGAGTGTATAGAGACAATGTGAACATCCGCTGGGAGGTGGGACTCGAAAGCGGCTTTTTCAGGCGCTTTGACGGAGGTCTGGCCGGAAACAATGGCACCAAATTTGGTGGCTAAAAATGATATAGATTCCCAAGAAAGGGAAAGCGTGAAGTTGCATGGATGGGCGTGAGGAGTGGCAATGCTTACAGGGACCATACTCTTGCACTACGCGAGTGATATACTCGGCTTCCACGGAGTATACGATGAAGTCGGAGATGCGGGATACAGCGTGGCCATCCTGGTGGACAGTGATTCCGGGGACGTCTAAGAGGAGGAACGTGAGAAGGGACAGGTTGGGTTGGAGCTGAGACACGGTATGTGACCTCTGTATGTGTGCTTCAATGACTCGTATCGCTCGGGACGGTCACAGACGCTGATTCTTTCAGTAATGGTGGTGGGGAGGTTGTCAGGTTGGAGCAAAGGCAGGATGGAAGAATATACCTTTTCCAGCCGGCGTCGGAAAGACGCTTGGCGTACATGGTACCCATGGCGCCCATGCCGATCAATCCGATTGTCGGCTGCTGGTCGGAAGGGGAGCTCGGGGTGATGTCGACGGAAACGGGCATGACTTGGGGAGGTGAGGTGAGGTGAAGCAGGGAGAATGAACGACGGGGATGGGGTGAAATACCCTGGTGGGCAGTACAGGCTGGGCACCTGAGAATCAGCGTCAGTGAGCGCGGATTCGGTCGGTCGTTCAGCTTTTGCGGTCGGAGGGTGGTAGTATACCGCAGAGCAGACAGTGGCGCTGGTGAGCCAACCTTGGAGACAAACCAACACCATCCGCTCCTCCTCCCCTGCGGAGCACTTGCCCTACCCAGCGTATGCAGAGGTCCGTATCGCTCGTCGACATTTCCCCTCACAGCGCACTCATTCATGCCCTCTTCTCTAGCATACTCTGATCCCACATTCCTTACTAATCCCTCCCTCGTTTTTATACGCATAGCCCCCCAGCTCTATCTCCACACCCGCCCCTTGCGACGTACCAGCATCGCTCTCCCCCTTGCGTCCTAGTCATCATTGATCCCGATCAGGGTGCCAAGCATCGTTTGGCCAACCCTGGCTCTCTGACTCCCCCGGGGGCAACTCTATTTTCGCTCCGGCCCAGGCACTACGTACTCTGTTGTATCTCTGTTTACCCTATTTCAGCTCCCTGCGGGTTGCTACCGAACCTTTCAAGGACGAGCATCTGCGCCGCCCTTGCTTTCTTCCTACAGGTCGTTCATCACTTTCTTTGCGAGTGTTATGTCCGTCTCCGCGTTCCCTCCGTGCTCGTTCCATCGTGCTAATCATTTCTCTATCCCAGGCTATTGCTGCCCAACCACTCCTAGGCTTCAGGCACTTTCCAATCTCACTCTTCCGACTGCCCCTCTTAGTTTTTCCCTGGCTCTCAGATTACCATGTTCGCTGCATCCGAGGACTCGACTTCCCGCCGGCGCAGTGCTTCACGCTCCACAGATGATCGCTCCTCCACTAAAGACAGACCCCGCCGGTTCTTCCGTCGTTACGCCCGTAACCTCAGCATATCTTCCCAGTCTTTGGCAACTACAAGCTCCCACCATGACGACCTACCTACCCCATCACTCCCCATACAGGCCCCCCTCAGAGCAAGTGTCCAGTCCACTCCCATGACCTACCCTTCAACGGCGTACAGCAGTCCCTTCCCAGGATCCCTCTCATCCGAAACATCAGAGTCAGTGACTAATGCACACTCCAAACATCAATCTGAGTTTGGTTGTTTGACCTCTGGGTTTTCTTCTGCACATTCCCCTGTACACGGATCAGCATCGTCCAGCTCTTCCCATCCCGTTTCCCCGTGGTCCCGTTCCACCACCGAATCAGACTCTCAAACATCGGCACCCCAACTGCCTTGTAGACGCCCTCCCGATCGACCTTTGACCGCACCCCATTCTCCACCCACTTCGCAAGCCGCTGGTGACTCTGATAACAGTCCAACCGACCATCACACGCGGTCTCACTCACGACTCACTATAAACATTAAAAGCCTCCTCGCCGCCGTTCCCTCACCCTCCCGTTTCTCCTTTAATTCAACTACTACTGCACCTTCCGATACCGAATCCTCCTCCCGTTCGGTTCGTGTCCCTCCCTCTGCCGGAAAACGACCCATGATTCCTCGGAAATCTCGCCCATTCGATTTGGAGGTCTCGGACAGCGTTTCCTCTGCCATGCCCAGCTCTGGCTTCACTTCTGATGCACCTACAGACGCACACCGTCGTTATGTCAGCGAAGCAGCTGCGGAAATCTATGGTCCCGGAACCAGCAGCGATCCACTAGCCGATCAAGACAGTCTTGATGTCCCTGTCCAAGACATGCCCCTTCCATCAACTCCTGCAAGGGAACCTAAAACGCGAAACGTACTGAGACGCCGTCTGAGCAGTTCTGTCAAGTACTTCCAGGGGCGTGAATGGGGTATGAGCAATCCTTCATGTCTACGCGAAGGCGATACAGACCGTCTCCACCTACCGTCCAGTGTTAGCGCGTTTCGCCAGGACGGGTTACCTTTCCCACTAACCGCGGCGGACGCTGTCGCCATGGCTTACAAACAACAGGAACTTCACTCCGATGCTACCAGTCCTTCCAAATTATCGATAGAGGATCAAATGATCTCTAGTATGTCCCATAGCAGAAAGTATGATCGTGATTACTTGGAGCCCTTGCCAACGCCCTACTCCACTGTCTTTGGCTCCTCGTCGGAACATCGCGTACAAACAGATGGTCCATACGATCGGTTAAAAGAGCCTGGCGCTGATCAATACCTGGCTACGATGCAGGCCGGGTCTTCAGGCCAGCCGCTTATATCCAACTCGGTCGGCCGCAGTCTTGCACGCAAAGTCTCCAGTCGATGGCGAAAAGGCAAGGAAGGGGGCGTGTTGTCAAAGGAATCATCTACGGGTGATAGGGGGCACTCGAGAGGGCTCCCTGACCTCCAGGGGATATGGGGAATTGACGAGTCGGCTGTGCAGTCAACGAGACGATCCATCGATGCCGTGCCGAACGCGGTCGGCGGTGTATGGGCAGGTTCGGTTGATGGTCATACGCGGTCACGATATGAGAAGGGAGACGGAAGTGACGGTGGAAGAGTATGGCAACTGATGCGACGGATTAGCACTGGAGGTCTACGGGAGCGCTTCCAGTCTGACAAGGTCGTTCCACCCGTACCCGTTATTCCCAAGGCGCTTCTGGAGAACGTGAGCAGAGGTGAACGCACCATTGAGCCTCTATCGCCGTCGTGTTGTCGGCCACTATCACCTTTGCGGGATAGGGAACACACCGAGACGTTTATGGCCTCGAAAAGCACCGCCGTTACTCGATCACATATAGCAACCGCTTCCTCCTCTCCCAACTCATCAGACGTTGCCTCTACGCAATTCTTCCACCAGATTCATTCAGCGCGAACCTCCGTGTCCTCTTATGGTGAGCCTGTGGTTGTATCCCGCATGGCAGATACTGCACTTGATCGACACATCATCACACCGCTCGAACAGTTACGTTTAGGCGACGATCACACCGAATGTGATGATCCGAGCACATCGTCGGTGCCGGCACCACGATCGCCTTGTCGGTCAATGTCCGTTGCGGGCAGTCTAAAGATGGTCGAAGATGCTGAGAGTGTCCGTGTACTGTTGCCTTCTCTATGTTGGGTGCGTCCTGGTGAATCGCCTTCATCCAGCTCTTCGAGACCATCATCCACGTCCGCGTCTGCTTCTGGGAGTGCATGGACGTCGTATCAAGGCCGCAATCTTGGTGGTGGGGGGTCACGGATGGAGGATGGCACCGTCTCATTGTCTCCGCCACCAAGATCTGCAAGGAATTCCGGTCGTGAAGTCGCAGGGAGCATGACGAGCTCACATTCGCATTCGAAGGTGGCTACACAGGTAGATGATGATGTTATGATTAGGGGTGTACGACATTTGGACCGAGTGCCGAGTGGGCAGAGCGACATGACCGCACGAATCGAGTCCCCCGAGCCCGGACGACCACGAGGACGAGGACAAGGAGGTGATCAAGATGCTTCCTTACGTACAGACACGCAGCTCACGTTCCGAGAACTCGACTCACCGCGCCGACCACCGTTGAGCGAGCGGGAAAAGGCAGACATCTGGAATGATCTGTTAGCACGAAGCGACAGGGCGGGTGGGACGTTACATATCAACGGTGCGAGGGAGCTCATGTCGGATAGTTTGCGGTTCTCGACACATTCGGAGGCTGCCGACATGTTCCCTGGTTAGAATCGATGAGGGCTTATTTCCCCGTATCTTTTATTTATTTCTTCCGTCCTTTCATTCATCTTTTTTAAATTAATACCTCCATTACTATTTCTTCACATACATTGCCACAGTCTCTCCGTCATGTTGATTTACCTTGACCATCAAATTATATCTACATTCATTAGAATGTGGTAATAGCCATAGTGGCACCATACCTCTTTTCCCTTCAAACATGTAGTTTTTTTTAAAAAAATTCTCATTTGTGTTGGGATTTGACATTCTTATGGGACAGGATGCATATTGTGTAGCTGTACTGTGTCTATGTTTCAAGTGAAGTACAGTGAGCAACAAACTGTTGCAAAGTTTATTCTTAATGAAATGTAAATTTTTAATTGTTCAATTTTTAGTAAGAATTCTTTTTCTTTAAAATGTGATTAAAAAAATAAAGTATACTGCAATCATATATGGGAATTTTGCTTAGCTTTGGAGAGACCAAATATAGTAGTTACTCTCAAATCATTCCTGTAGCTCATGTGATTAAATTCACAGGCTTATAAAATACATTGAGTAACATAACCATTCCAATGTTTGGAATATTTTGATTGTGAGACTAATGCATCTGCAGCTCTGATGCTAGCCCTCCAAACCTAGATATTATTGGAAAGCCCTGATTAAGGGCTTTCTAATTAACCATATACACATGTATTGTATAATTCCATCTATATCAGGCAATATTTATACATTTGTTCAAACTACTTATTAAAACAGGTTTGTTGCTAACATATTAAAATATCAAGATCAAATGCTACAACATAATGTAAACAAATCAAAATACCATTACTTTTCTCACATTTATTACCATGAAGTCTCTCTCTATTGATCAAATCAATCAAATAATTGTTTTCTTGTAATCAGATTATTCTTGTTATACACTGGCACTACTTAGCTAGGGGCTATTTTTCATTCTTACCCTAAGCTAAGTTCTCTTTACTCTTTACTATCTTTGACCGCTTTCTTTGATCTTATCTTATCTTATTATGCCATGAGGTTGGATCTAGCCTGGTCTAGCCTTTGTACCTTATGTAGCATAGCCTTTTACCTCATTGTAGCCTAGACTTTCTCTAATGTCATGGCCTAGCCCTCTGATGTCATACCTTACCTTTGCCTTGCTTTCTTTTACTAATTACTCCCTATTTGCCATTGGTTTCTATTTAGTTTCCCTTTGCCCTATTTTCTTATTTAGCATTGTTATCTGTACACCAGCTACCTCATGTATTCCTTATGGCCTGGTCCATGCACACTTTGTAGCAATATATAAAGGGGCAAGGGCATAGACTGATTTTCCAGTCTAGAGCACTTATTTACTTGTTTACCTTGTTTCCTAGTGCCTCCTCTAGGCTGCCATTCTTTTATCTCCCCAGTATTGGGCACCCCCCAAGGTAATTTCCTCTTGCTGTTGGTCTAAATCCATAACAATTCTACTCATGAAATTCAAGCTTCTACTGGTTTTAGATACTCCACTATTTACAGAATATATGATAAATATTGTGCTAACTTGCCCAAGAACTCTGGTGGCTATTCCTTTTTCATCACTTTTACTAATATATAACATGCTATTCAATTTATTGATACTGGCAAAGCCAAAAATTGTTACAGGCTCAAACCCAGAAAAAGGGAGAAATACCTTGAGGGGTGCTCAGACCAGAGAGAAGCCAAACAAACCAGAAAACAAGTGATTTAGACTAGAGAATTGTTACAACTCTGAATTTTAGAGGCTAAACCTAGACACAAATAAAGAAGGAACATGAAGAAGGAAAACCATGAAGGAAACTCTAGAGAGGAGCAACTGAGGAGGAATTAACAAGGAGGACTCAGAAAAGACTTGAGGCTCATGCAACTATGGGCTTGGCTCTAAGAGGGCTGAAATTCAAAGAAGTGCAAACTGCAAGATAAAAAGTGATTAAGTCTGGAGAGACTTAACCACCCATACCTGCCCCTTATATATGGCCCAGAGTGGTATACAGATCATGTACACTAAGCCTACCCTAGACTACTGCTAACTATGAACATCACTAGCAGTAAAAGTATACCATTAAATAAGTGAGGGGAAAATATGGAGCAGAGATAAAGGGGTGAGATAGTGGCCTGGTATATTAAGGGAAAGGAATGGAAAAGAAGAAGTCAGGAACTCATAATAGAAACCAGGGTCAAACATAAGAATGGAGATCTCTGCTATAAATAAGATAAGATCACAGATGCAGATTCTAAATCCATCAGATCCATGGAGATAGTATCAAGATCTAAAATGGGAACCAGGGCAGATACTGGGAAGATCCCAGAACTCTTAGTTATGTAACCACTGACCATGAAAATACTCATAAAAAGTTAGATTATAAGCTAGGGTTATTCAATAAGGAGTATGTCTTTTATAATCATATAAAGTAAAAGTGTAGTTGTACATTAATGCATAACACTGCTTGAG
>JBBPJW010000108.1:0-58581 GCA_038088935.1 Pulveroboletus aff. viridisquamosus
AGGCAGTGGCCTCATGGATCAAGGGATAAGAATGAAGAGAAGCCACACCATGAGGATGTGGGAGAATGGAAGATAGCACAGGTAGAGATCTATGAATGAAGCAAGGCTACCTGGAGGCCAAGGAGATTCAATCTGGATCTCTGCCACAGATCAGATCCTAATCTAGATCATAAGATCAGATGTCATTGGAAGATCTGGATCTCATCTGAGATCTGCCACATTATGTGACCAATATCTTGTGCAAGGGAATACTCTGAATAAGGGACTTAGCCTTAGCCTAGGGTTTGCCTTATTAGGCAACTCGTTCACACGATCACGTGCAACTGATCATATGACCAGCACATCTCATGCTCTACAGTTCCCACGGTCATGTGAGACCGTCATGTTAGGCTTGAGCTGTAACACTCTATCCTCAATATCATCTCTGACCACATTCAATCACCACTATTACCAGTTGAGATCAATGAAAAACCAGAGTTTGAAATCTCTGAGATCCTTGACTTAAAAATATATTGCAGGCAAAAAAACTGCAAATTACTATAGTGACTCAAAAAAACATCTGAATATTTGCATGTTTTGCACTAAATGCAATGGCTATCAATGACTATTAATTATCATGCTAAGCTATAAGTGTATAAAATACAGTGCTTGCTCTTAACTTTCTATTTGTTGTGGGCAACTACCTACCCTGCCTTGATACTTGAACTTCCTTGATGGACACTCCTATTCTATCCTGGGAAACTGGTGAGGCTTTGGCTAGTGGCCCCTAACTAGGCAAATGAAAGAAAGCTGAGACCACTTCTCTTGTATAAACCAGAAGCCAGCAGCACTAGTAGAAACTAGCCTATATAACCAGCTAAGAGGTCAAGAGAGCAAGACTGGGGAAATCCCAGCTTGCACCCCCTGTCTTATATATTGCCAGTGCATGCACATAGACCAAGTACAGGAGGCCTATCATAGACTATACTATCTATGGACACCAATAGCATAACTGGCTCTTATTATAAAGGAGAGAAAAATGTATGGGATGGCAATAAGAAGTAAGGCAGTGGCCTTATGGATCAAGGGATTGGAATGGAAGAGAAGCCACATCATGAGAATGTGGGAGAATGGAAGAAAAGTGTACTGATTCTCAGATATAAAAGAGACATGGCCACCATAAGTCCAAGGAGATCCAATCTGGATCTCTGCCACAGATGCAGATCCTAATCTAGATCCTAAGATCAGATATCATTAGGGACTGTACCTGGATCTTATCTGAAATCTGCCATATCATGTAACTAATACCTGGTGTAGAGAGAATATACTCTGATATATGGACTTAGCCTTAGCCTAGAGTTATCCTTATAAGGTTACTCATTCACATGATCATGTGCTCCTGGTCACATGACTTTGCAACATTCATATCATATGCTTAACAGTTCCCATGGTCATGTACTTGAGACCATTGTATTTGCTAGTCACATAACAGTTCTACCTTAGTACTCCTAAACACTTTGATGACAACTGCTCCAAAGTGGAAGCTTGGCTGGACTCAGTCCAGTTTTATCTTTTTTTCAATGCTGCAATCTATAACTCTAATAATAATAAAAAATGCATTTATCTTCTTCTACATGACTAAAGGCCTTATCCTCTTCTGGGCAACCATATATCAAAAGATGAGTATTGCAGGTATGGTGGTCTCCATGGGGACTTTTAGTGTGTTTATCAAGGCATTTAACATCTCATTTCAAAAACAAGATTCTATTGTCTTCATAGTTCACTGGCTTATCAATATACAGATGCACCAGAACAAGAAAGGTAAGTGGATCCCCTTTCTTACTGAGTACACTGCAGAATTCCAGAACCATGTGGTCCTTGCTAACATCAAGAATAACAACATCCTTATTGCATACTATAAAGCTAGAATATCTCTCTGGCTATCCTGTTGAATTCAAAACCTCAACAAGATCCCTAGTATCATAGATGGATGATATGACAAAGCTATTCACTTCCAAGGTACCTCCAACCATGCCAAGCTCATGGAGTTTTATTGCAAGAATCCCAAGGCTCATGTCTAAACCTCTAGCATCTTCTTCACTACTCCTTGTGAAATGGCTGCTGGCTGTTCTATTCTTGTGTCTCAATGCTGAAGCTGGTGAGCACAAACTAGCAGTGGTTTTGTGCTAGGACCACTGAGAACTAGGCAAGATAAATGAAGAAAAAGAATCAAGTGTCTTGTATAAAGCTAGGAGCTCAAGTACATAAAACTAGGGAATTCCAGCTTATGTTAGCCCTTTATATATGCTATACTGGTATGCACAGACCATGTAACTAGAGTCTGCCCTAAACTATGCTATAGTAAGCCATTCAATGGCATTAAGAGAGCAAGTACCTTAGTAGTACCATATGGTAAACTACCAGGCTATAATATCATGGCCTAGACCAGTCTAGACTGTGATTTGTGAAGATGTGAAGGAGTGAAAGAGTGAAATGGTAAGGGTTACCATGGTCATGTGATGTGACATGTGAAGAGTCAAAGTAAAAAGTACAAAGTGGGTAAAAATGAAGAAAAGTATAAAAAAAAATATAACACCTTGTACTAAGAAAGACCTGAATGCCATGGACATCAACTCTGTTTGACTTACTAAACTCACCTCTCAAGAATAAGAGCAATGCTTTAAGCTCAGTCTTTGCCTTTACTAAAGAAAACCTGGACATAATGCCACAACCTGCCCCAATAGTCGCCCCTCTGCCTCTGTTACCAGCTCAATTACCACCCTCATCAAGAAATCTGTCAAGAAGATCACTGCTGAAGAAAAAACAATGAAGATAGAAGAGGTTAGTGACAAAGAACTAAAAGTGGGAAGAGTTGGGTTGGATTTTTGAAGTGGAGTACCTCCCCTATGCAAGGTACTTCTTCTCTCTTATATATGCCTGTACTTGTATCATCTTCTAGAAAATCTATGAGAATTCCTGTAAAAGTTTCTCTCTTTGCATGTCTATGATTAGTTATAGACACCTCCACTCTTGTCAATAGTAGAGCACAGATCAACTGCATCAACTAGAAGTTTGTCTCCTATTACAAGTTCCCTACTATTTAACTCTTTACTCCTCTCAACATCTGGAATATCAACTTCTTCCTAAATAAAAAGGGTCACATTATCCACATATGTACTATACTTCTTCAGCTAGAAGAGATAACCCACTCTGTTTTCTGCCATATCATGGCATGTGATAGAGACCCTGATTCTAGAACTTCCATGGCTTCAAGCCACAAACCCTAGCATCAACTGGATGGCAAACTCACTTACCATCTCCTTTAACTCCAACCACTTTAAAGAGCTCTACTACTTCAAAACCACCCAGCCTTTCCTTTAACAACTTTTAGTTAGGGAAGTAGTCCTTCCCAACAGTAAATACATTGTTCATTATCTTGAGAACAAGTCACCAAACCAAACCATTGACAATAACCTCTATAAATGGCACTTCTCTCATATATTAACTTCTACTGTGTTTCTTCCCTTCATTATGGTAGCAAAACTTACTACCTTCATGGAGCTTACCATCAAAGCCAAAAAGGCCAAACCTAAGACTATCCTACCCCCTAAATACCAGCAATTTGCTGCAGTCTTCTCTAATACCCTGAATACTCTCAATAAACTCCTACTTTTCAGACCCTATAATCACAAGATCAATTTCAAGGGAACCTTTGTTCCAAAGATTGGCAAGGTCTACCCCCTGTCCCCCCCTGAATACCAAGCCACCAAGGATTTTATCAAAGAGAACCTTCATGCTAGCAAGATCCATCTCTTGAACTTCCCTCAGGCCTTCTCCTTTTTTCTTTGTTGTTATGGTGACAATCTAACATGATGGTCTTATGTGACCATGAGAACTGTAGAGCATGTGATGTGACTGGTCATGTGACAGAAGCACATGATCATGTGAATGAGTAGCCTTATCAAGGAAACCCTAGGCTAAGGTCTAAATCCCATTCAGAGTTCCCATGCATAGGTATCAGATTACTGATGTGGCAGATCTTAGATGAGATCAAGATCAGCAGATCTGTGGCAGAGATCTAGATAGATCTCCTCAGCCTTATGGTGGCCACATCTTATTCATATCTGTGAGCCCATGCTTTCCTTCCATTCTACCCATATTCTTATGATGTGTGGCACTCCTCTCCATCCTATATCTGCAAGGCCACTGCCTCACTCCTACCTCATGCTTCATGCATTTCCTTCCATATCTATACTTAAGGTCTAGAGCTACTTATGCTATTGGTGACCATAGATAGCACACATTAGAGTAGGCTCCTAGTAAATGGTCCATGCGCAGACTCTTGTAATATATAAAGGCTGGAAGTGCAGACTGGGGAAACCCAGCTTTGCTCTCTTGGATTCTAGGCTTACACTTATACTCCTGATCTCAGTGCCTGACCCCCAAGGGGGGGGTCCCTATTGAGCTCTCATGAGGCAATGGCCCACAGGATTTATACCAGAAGCTCAGTCTCACCAAGGACCAGCCTAGTTAGAGGCCACTAGCACAAAAGCCTCATTAGTTCTCAAGGCATAGGATAGGAGTATCCCCCAGGAAGACTCGAGTATCAAGGCAGGATGGGTAGTTACCCATAACATTTGTCAAAAATAAGAATGGCAAACTCCATCCCTGCCAGAATTACAGGTACCTCAATTAACATACTATTCAAGATGCCTACCCTTTTTCTTTCATCTCCAACCCCATTAATAAACTGCATGAAGTCATGGTCTTCATCAAGTTCAACATTTGATGGGGATATGACAATGTCCATATCAAAGATGGATACCAATGGAAAGCAGCCTTTATTACACATAAAGATCTCTTTAAACTCATGGTAATGTTTTTTGGTTTGAATAACTTACCTGCCATCTTCCAAAATTTCATAAATGACTCCTTCTGCAATATAATTGCAGAACAATGGCTTGTTATCTATATGAATGACCTTCTTATCTCCTCTTCAGTTGTTAATACACACAGAACCCAAATCTTCTGCATGCTACAATATATGGCAGACCTGGATCTTTACTTGAAGCTGGAGAAATGCATCTTTGTCTTATTAGAGGTCAAGTACTTATGAATGGTGGTTTGCCTCAGTGAGCTTGCCATGGAACCTGTCAAACTTGATGGCATTGCCAAGTGATTTATTTTCCAGAAAGTTAAAAATGTCCATTTTTTTCTGAGTTTCAATAACTTCTATAGATGATTTATCTCCAACTACTTATCTATTACCCATTCCCTCCTCAACCTTACCAAGAAGATGGCTCCTTGATCATGAATTCCAGCCTGCCAGGAATCCTTTGACTTTCTTAAGGCCCTTTTCCTCTCTAAGCCCATTCTTTAACTTTTTAACCTCTCCCAACCCTTTGCCATTACCATGGATATGTCTACACATGCATTTGGTGGCATTCTTTTCTAGATGGATTCAATAGGGACTGGCATTCCTGCTCCTATCTGTCACAGACTGTTATAATGCACATTTTTGTTCTCTTTATTTTTTTTATCTTTTCACTTTTACTCTAACTTCTTACATTGTCATATCAGGTGACTATGGTAACACTTATTACTTCATTCCTTCACATATTCACATGTCACACCTTCACATTTCACTCTTTCACATATTACAGGTCTAAACTAGTCTAGGCAATAATATTATACCTTATTATAGTCTTATGTTCAACCTCATGTATTTCTAGATCCCTGCTCCTTTATTGCTATTGAATAGCTTACTATACAGTAGTTCAGGGTAGGCCAGACTTACATGGTCTGTGCACACATCTGTAGCCTATATAAAGGGTCAATGCTATAGCCTGGATTTTCCAATCTTGTGCATTTGAGCCTTGTGCTTTATACAAGTCCCTTGACTTTTTTTCTGCTATTTCTCTTGCCTAGTTCCCTGGCCTCTAGTTCAAAGGCCTCTTAGCTCAAGTTATTAATATAGCACCCTCTAGATATTCCAAGTTTTAGCTTAACATGAAAAATGTGTTTTATAGATTTTTTTTTATCACCAAGTATGATATTTATGATCAAGAACTTCTTGCAATCAAGTATGCCCTCAAAACCTGGTAATAGTACCTTCAAGGCTCCTTCCACACTATTTAAGTCTTCACCAACCATAAGAACCTTACTTACTTCTATATCTCCCAGATTTTTAACCATTGACAAGTCCACTGGCTTTTTAACCTCCCCAATTTTAACATCCAGCTCCATCATATCACTATATCCTTTCTCACTGGTCCCAATGCCCTCTTCCATTACCCAGACCTCTGTTCCTCTGATTCCACCAATAACTCCTCAGTTACCACCCTTCTAGAGTATCTTTTCTGTTATATAATTGATGTAATGCTCTTCACCCATATTTGCAAATATGCAGAAATCAATCCTCTTTGTCTTTCCCTTTTTCACAAATGGAATGACCCCAAGTACCCAGATCTCTGCAAGCATGTTGCCAATTGAAAACTCCATGACAACCTCCTTACTTATTATAACTAAGTTTACATTTCAGCTAATAAAGCTCTTCATCAGTCTATTCTTTGCCACTGTAACAACCACTTTCAGGCTGGTCATTCCAGCTACCTCAAGACTCTCCAGCTCATTAAAACTAAGTTCTGGTGGCCTGATATGGCTTCTTATGCCTGTTACTTTGTTAAAGGTTGTGTTATTAGTCAATAAAACATGGTTAATACCCATCTGTCCACCTCTGCCCACTTTTCCATCTGCTCCACCACCACTTGCCCCTTTCAAATGATCTTCTGTGATCTGATCACTAACCTTCCTCTCTTCAATGGTTATAATTCCCATTGGTCATGGTTGACCATGGGCTTATGAAGGGAATAGTTCTATGCCCCACCAAGAAAACTGCTACTGTTGAGGATATCACTACCCTCTTTTCCACAAAGTCTACCTCTGCTTTGGTCTTTATGATAAAATTATCTCAAACCTTTCTAAATGGGCAGAGCAAATTCCCATGTAGAATTCATCCACAACCACCACCCTTACTCTATTACCAGTTAATATTTATTCTGTCTTATGATGGAATATAAACCCTATACCCTTTTCTCAGTAATTTTCAAGACCCTCATGCTTGTCATTGCTAACAAATTGTTAAACAAGGGCATATTTTGGAATATACTCTGGAACTCTTCAAAGTATTAGTTTAATGGGGTTTGACTTCATCTTATATGATACATCTTTGCACTAATTCCAGTGCTTTAAATTTCAGAGGAAGTTGGAGGATCAGAGTAAGTTATAAAGACTTGAATGCAGAGGAATAAGGGCATATGGCCTGCTCATGAGGGTAGGAGGGGGAGTTAGAGACAGAGGGAGAGGGCAATAAATTATGTTGATATTCAAACTGAAGTACAAGATATAAGACTATAGTATTTATACCTTGAAGAAGCAGATTATCTAACAAGAAGAAGAAGTTAAAATGGAAGTTGTCTCAGAAGTAAAGACAGGTGTCAATGCAACCTGGATACAAACAGAAATGTCAGGTATAATACTAATAATGTTATGCCAGAATGAAACTAAGAAATAAAACTATGAAAGACAGAAAATAAGTAAGAAGGACAAGAAACAAGAAATAAGACTAGAGGGACTATGGAGTTATGTCAGAAAGACACAGAGGTATATATAAAAAATTGTAAGTATCATTAGATAGACAGGGAACAAGGTAAATGGAAAACCAGCCAGCATATAGCTTAAGGGTAATCTCCAACCAGAGTTGCATCAGAGATGTTGCAGAATAGAACACAGTGGTTCAGAATATGACACAGATTAAAGAACCTGACAGCAGCTAGAAATAAGGCCTTGTGGCCCATGACCTTGCTCACTAAACAATGGTGTCCTGCATCCACTCCAAGTTTACCTCTTTTACCAAAGGATCTAAAGTCTGGCTTAAGACCAGAAATCTCAAATGCTCTGTTATCTACTTCAAATTTGCATTCAAACATGAAGGTGTTACACTAGGCCCAGGTAGGGTCAGGCATAGACCTTCATAAGAGGAAACTACAAGTGGGGTGAGTTCAATAAAAGGTTAGCTCATGGATAAGGAGTGGTGTGATACAAGGATGACACCATCAAGGGACACTCAAATAAGGTATTGAGTAACTGTGGGAATGCTGGCCTGCAGGTTTTCAAGTGTTCCCTCTTGTACACTGATACATGGACTAAGAAGGGATATATTACCAAGAGGGAGGTACCTTAAGATAACCAAGGTATCAAGTATATCAATATATGGGAGTAGAAGGTAGAAGTAGCATAAGAAGAAAGAAGGTAAAGTAGGATACTTTATAGTACAGAGAAAACAAGGTTCAGACTTAGTTGGATAAGTCACAGTCCATGTGGAAATGAATGGAACATGAGAGAAGCATCCTGTGTATAATACAATGTGACTCATGCAAGGGAAGTAGATCATGAGTAATATTGGGTGAGTTAGAGAATGTTCTGGAACAGAAGAAGGGAAAGGTTCCAGAACATAAATAAGAAAGCATCTGAGATGCATGAACTTGAAACACAATAAGGAAAAAGGAAATGAAAAGGGGAATTGTAACATTACCCCCTTCATATGTCTGATGTCTTGATCAGATGTTACTAGTTGTAGGCTGCTAGAGAGCCTGTGATGTTGGCCCAGCCAATGTTATCAATGACATCATCCTTATTGTTGGTGTGATAAGAAGGTGGTGGGGATAAACAAGCTGCAGGAGCATGATGGTAGAATCCACAGGAGCAGTGAGATAAGCATGAGAAGCATAACAAACAGGTAAAGGAGGATGAGAATGGAGGATGGAGGATGAGGTCAGTGAAGAGGGCAACAAGCCTGGTTATGGCCAGGTTGCCAGTGGAGACAGGTGGGGCATTGGTATGAGGAGCACTGGATCCACTGGTGGCCCAGTGCATGGCATTGAAAACACCCATTGTGATAGCAAGGGTGGCTAGAAGAGAGACAGGCTCTGCCATCATGGCCAGATCACCATGCCTTAGTGCAGGTAATGTGGTTAAGTTTATTGAGAGTTAGTGAGGAGAATGAGGCAGAGGAAGTAGCAGGGCATGTGGGAGGAAGATGCTGCTAGGCAGTGGATAACTCTTATTTGAAGCAGTTGAGATCAACAAGGAATTCCCCCAAACTCAAGCTGGTAGATGAGGTCATCTAGAATAAGAGACAACTGGCAATATATGGTATTGAGTCCCCAATAAACAGTGTTAGTGTCAACTTCAGCAGTGCAGTATAGGAGCTGTATAATGAGGAACATCTTCTCTATCTGATGGTAGAGATAATAGAGGACCCATAGAGGGGAATACATATCTAGGTGGGAACCAATGGTGACAGAAAGTCATGAGTCAAATATAAAGGACTGAATTCTAATACAATACATGTCATTGCAGTCACCTAGGCAAAAAGCATAAGCCATAATGGGTAAGTCAATGGCAGTAATGGAATAAGAAGTGGCCAATTGGACCCTGAATGGTGGAATGGCAATGGCAATGGCAATGGGTGAGAAGAGCATGTTTGCCAGGTGAGTAGATGCTGGGGATAGTATGATGGGGACAAAGGTGGTTTCCTTATCTGGGAAACCATTGACCAAAGAGGTGGTGGGCAAATTAAATGGTGACATGTTCATGGAGATAATGATAGTTCTGGAAGAGAGAGAGTGGGTGTGAATGGGAAAGATGGCATTAAGCATTTCTTGAGTGGGAAAGAATAGAATGTTAGAGGTGGGGGACAAGGAAATATTGGTGTTGGTTGAGGACATGACTACTTGAGAATGGGGTGGTGCTTGGGTTTCTTGGTGTAAGTGGTGTGAGGGGAAGAGGTGATGGGGGGAGTTTCAAGGGAATGCCACTTTTTATAGGCAGCCAGAAGTTTGAAAGCATTGCTGAAATTGGACTCAGCTTCCCCCAAGTCTTCTTCCACTGAGTAATCCTTCCATTAGATCAGAAAGGAGTGAGAAGAAGGCAAGCCATGATGTTTTAATATCCACTCAACTTCATATTCTTCTTAACCTTCTATAAGGTCCAGGGGTGGAGCTGGAAAGTTTTTCCCATGAATGTCATTTTTGCAATAGGGTGATAACAATAAAGTATGAAAAACCAGATGGATCTTCCAGGTAGTGGAGAGGCAGAGCCTATAGGTCACAGGAGAGAGTACTTCAGTGATAGTAAAGGGTCCTTCCCTTTTCAGTGCAAATTTGAGGTTGATAATGGAGCATTTTAGATTCCATGCTTCTAGCCAAACCTTCATTCCCTTGGTAAAAGAGGTGAACTTGGAGCAAATATGAGATGCCATTACCTGGCATGCAAGGTTGTGGGCAGCCAGGGCTTTGTCCCTAGCTGCAGTCAAGTATTTCAGCCTGTCAGCAATAGCAGGCATTAGGGTCTTGGAAATCACTAAAGGTAGGGCATGGGGTTCATAGCCCATTAGGAGAAAGAACAGTAATTGATTGGTTATGGAGTAGGGGCAGTGGTTGTGTGTAAATTCCATGTGGGAAATGTTTTCTGCCCATTTGGATGGATTAGCTCCATAAAAGATGTAGAGGTAAGTTTTGATTTCTTGGTTAACATGCTCAGTCTCTCCATTAGACTGAGGGTAATATGTAGTGGACAGGATGAGGTTGTAGTTGAGGAGTTTCCCCAACTCTTTGGCAAAGGTGGAGGTGAACTGTGGGCCTCAATTAGAGATGATTTTGTCATACAAACCAAAACATTTGTAGACTTTTTCAAAGAATAGGGTGGCTATACCCTTGGCAGTGGTGATTGGGGAAGATTGGTAATCAGATCACAGGAGATCTCCTTGAATGGGCAGAGAGCCTGTGAGAGAATGGGATAAAGAGCAGGCACAGAGGAATAAGTGTTGACCTCGTACTGTTGGCAGACAGCACAACCATCAATGTATTTGTGAATATAGGCAGCAAGTCCAGGCCACCAGAATTCCTGCTGGACAAGCATGTGGGTTTTCAAGTAGCCAGAGTAACTGGCAGTCTTATGATCATGGCAGTGGCAAAGGATTGAGTGACAAAGTTTCTTGTCCAGGGAAATGTACATGTAGTCATAGTATATGAGCAGGGTGTCACAGAGTTTCCAGTCACAGAAGCAAGACTAGAGACCATTGCACATAGGACCATTTCATTTCTGGAGAACAGAGAGGTAAAGGGGATCATTTACTTGGCATTTGTGGATGTGAGTGCAAAGGATAACATCAATGATGCAGCAAAAGATGGTCTTAGGAAGTAGGGCAACTTCCAAGTTGTCCAAGGAAAGGTCTGGGCAAAGATCCAGACAACAAGAGAGGGCATCAGGCCCAGCAAGGGAAGATCCAGCAACATGGTGAAGCTAGATGTCAAAGTCAGTGAGGTCAAGAAGCCAATGGGCTTGTTGATGATTAAGTGTCTGAGGGGCACAGAAGTAGATTAGGTTCTTGTGGTCAGTAAAGACCTGAACTGTATGGAGAGAGCTCTAGAGGTATTGCCTCCAGGCTTTTAGGGCACAGATTTTCATAAGGAGTTTGTGATTACAGATGTCATAGTTTCTCTTAGCAGGTAAGAAGGTCTGTGAAAGATAGGAGCAAGGATGCCAGTCTTCATTGGCATTGGTTTGAAGGAGAATGCCACCCAAAGCATAAGTGGAAGCATCAGTGGCAATGGCAAAAGAACAGGAGAGATCAGGGAGCTGAAGAACTGGCTGGGAAAGGAAGAGTTCCTTGAGTGAATTAAAGGACTCTTGACAGTTGGAGGACCAGGACCAAGGAGCCATCTTCTTGGTGAGATCAAGAAGAGAATGGATAATGGAGAAATAGTTGGGGATAAATTGCCAGTAGAAGTTGGTGAAGCCAAGAAAGAAACAGACATCCTTGACTTTCTAAGGGACAGGCCATTTGGTGATTCCATTGAGTTTTACAGGGTCCATGGTGACTTGTCCCAGTCTAATGACCACTCCAAGGTATTCCATGGATATGGAGGTGAAGATGCATTTCTCCAGCTTGAGGTGGAGATCAAGTTCTGCCATGTGTTGGAGAATGTGGGCAGTATAAAGGCAATGGGTTTCAGCATTAGGGGAGAAGATAAGGAGGTCATCCATGTAAATGACCAACCATCCTTTAGCAATCATGTTATGAAAGGAATTGTTCATGAAATGCTAAAACATGGCAGGTGAGTTGTTTAGGCCAAAAAACATCACCATTGGCTCAAAGAGTCCCTTGTGGATGATGAAGGCTGCTTTTCATTGGTGTCCATCCTTGATACAAATGTTATTGTATCCCCAATGAACATCAAACTTGGTGAATAGCTTTGCTTTGCAAAGTTTATCAATAAGGTTGGAAATAAGAGGAAGGGGATATGCATTGTATATGGTATGTTTGTTGAGGTACCAGTAGTCTTGGCAAGGACAGAGCTTACCATTTTTCTTCTTTACAAAGAAAAAGGAAGACACTTAAGAGAAGTTGAATAGTCAGATCTTTCCAGCCCAGAGATTTTCTTCCAGGAACTCTTTGGTTGCCTGGCATTCTGGTGAAGATAAGGGATAGACCTTACCTATCTTGGGGACAAAGGTTTCCTTGAGATTAATCTCATGGTCATAGGATCTGCTGGGCAGCAGATGGTTAAGGGTTTTTAGGCTGTCTAAAAATACAGATGCAAACTCCTGGTATTCTGGGGGAAGTTTTATCTTGGATTGAGCCATTTTGGCTTCAATGGCAAGCTTGGTGGAGGTGGTGAGCTTCACCATGATAACAGAGGGCAAGAATATAGAACATGCATTGATTACTCAAGAGAAGTGCCACTAATAGAGACAGTCTTGGAGGAACTTTTCAGGAATGGTATATTGCAAGTAGTCAATGAAGTATTCTTTGTTGTCAAGAGTGGTTTGCTTGTAGTGATAGGGCTTCAAGCCAGGGAGCAAGGAGGCAGAACAGTAAAGTTTCTTTGAGGTGTCAGCAGCAGAAAGAATAGTAAGAGTGCTACTCTTCCAATTAACAGAGGGGTTGGCATCTTTTAGCCAGGGAAGTCCAAGGATCAAGGTCTCTCTGCCACATCTCATGATGTAGCAGAGAACCTTGGAGGTGAAATGTTGGATGCAAAGGGTGACTTCACAGGTATGGGTGATTCTTCCCTTGCTATTAGTGAAGGCATCCATATTTTGAACATGAAGGGCCTGGGGAAGATGGGTGGTTGGAAACTTGTGGTGGGACACAAATTCCCAGTCAATGTAGTTGATTTGGGCACTGCTATCAACTAAAGCAGAGACATCTATGACTTTTCTTGGGCATTCAGATGGGGAGACTTGTATAGGGATTTAGATTGCTTTTCTAGATTATGATACAAGTATAGGCACACAAGAAAGAGTAGGAGCACCTTATATAGAGAAGGTACTCTGATCTAAAAAACCCACTCTTTTGACTTCAACCTCTTCTTTATCACTAACCTCTTCTATTCCAGAAGGTTCTTCAGCAGAGACCTTCTTTACTTGAGATGTCCTCTTCTTCAGCTGGCTAAAAGAGGGAAAAGGAAAGGCTGAGCATTTGTTGGCAGAGTATCTGGGTTTTCAGCATCAGAAGCAGAGCTTGTTTTGTTAACAATGCTCTCATTCCTGGGGGAAGAGTTTGTTAAGCTTAATGGAGTTAATGTTCATGGCATTCAGATCTCTTTCAATACAGGGGATCAAGGGTATGGCAAAAGTCCAGGCAAAAGCCCTGGAGGTCTTTCTTCATTGTTCAATGAACTTGAATCATTCATTGGTGCTATTAAAGTGGGCAGCCTTGAGATATCAGTCTGTGATCTTGGTAGGTACTGTCTCCATGAAGTGAATATGATAGAAGATTCAAGAAGCTAGTCCAGTCTCATAATAACTAATCAGGATGGCATTATTCTTGATTTTGAAGGTCATGGCATGGTTTTGGAACTCAGCTGTGTATTCGATAAGGGGAGGGGTCCACTTTCCTTTCTTGGTAAGCCATATCTGTGTGTTGGCCAGCCAGTAAATGGCTGAGCTAACCATGTCCTGGTTCTGAAACACTGCCAAGAAGGCAATGATCAGGTCAGTAAAGAAGTCCATGGTTACTAAGGTTCCTTTGATGCATTGTTTTCAGTAGATGGCAGCCCAAAATTGGATGGGGCCCTTGGTCATGTAAGAAAGAGCAAAGGTGATTCACTTCTTATTAGTGTTGTAAACTGATTGATTAATGAAGAGATAAAACTGGATGGAATCCATCCAGGTTTTGGCTTTAAACCTATCTCCATTGTAATACTCTGGGGTGCTGAGGCAAAGTTTGGTAGGCTTGGCAGTTGCAGCAGGATTAGACATGGTGATTCTGGGAAAGGAAGAAGAAAGGCAGCAGCAGGTAGGAGTAGGGGAAGATGGAGCAGAGGCACTCAGAATCTGTAAAGAAGTCATGAGTTCATGGGCAAGGATTTGATCAAAGATCTGTTTCTTAAAGAAGGGAACTAGAATATTACCAAGAGAATCTTTTGGTAAGAAAGGATGATGGGTGAGAGTTTCTTCTGTTTCAGAAGAATCAAGGGGGTCTTCTGCAGGAGACAATTGATGTTCACTCCAGAGGGAGTTAAGAAACATGGGTTGCTTGAATAATATGGTGGGCAAGCTATAGCAATGGTAGTTATGAAAGTTATGCTACTTCTTTTGTTA
Organism: Pulveroboletus aff. viridisquamosus; assembly: GCA_038088935.1. NCBI lineage: Eukaryota > Fungi > Basidiomycota > Agaricomycetes > Boletales > Boletaceae > Pulveroboletus > Pulveroboletus aff. viridisquamosus. The sequence continues at coordinate 14,650 of JBBPJW010000108.1, forward strand.
TGCTAGACCTGGGTAGGGTCAGGCATAGACCTTCAGAAGAGGGAACTACAAGTGGGGTGAGCTTGATAAAAGATCAGCTTATGGATAAGAAGTGGTGTGACACAAGGACAACACCATCAAGGGATACTCAAATGAGATGTTGAGCAACTACAGGGATGCTGGCCTGCAGGTTTCCAAGTGTTTCCTCTTGTATACTGATACATGAACTAAGAAGGAATATATTACCAAGAGAGGGGTGCCTCAAGATAACCAAGGTATCAAGTATATTAATGTATGGAAGTAGAAGGTTGAAGTAGCATAAGGAGAAAGGAGGTGAAGTAGGCTACTTTATAGTACAGAGAAAACAAGGTTCAGACTCAGTTAGATAAGTCACATGGATGATAAATGCTAAGTAAGAGATCTGTGTGGAAATGGATGGAACACAGAAGAAGCATTCTGTGTGTAATACAATGTGACTCATGTGAGGGAAGTGGATCATGAGTAATATCAGGTGAGTCAGAAAATGTTTTGGAATGGAAGAAGGAAAAGATTCCAGAATATAAACAAGAAAGCATTCAAGATGCATGAACTTGAAATACAATGAGAAAAAAGGAAAAGAAAAGGGAAATCATAACAGAAGGCCCCTTTACAATCACAGAAGAATTATCCACTATTATGTACCACCTCCATCTTCCTGCTTCCTGGAAGATTCACCTGATCTTCCATGTTTTCTTGTTATTGCCCTATTGCAAAAACAACTTCCATGAAAGCAATTTCCCTGCCCTACCCCTGGACCTTATAGAAGGTCAAGAAGAATATGAAGTCAAGCAGATATTAAAACATTACAGCTTGCCTTTCTCCCACTCCTTCCTAATATAATGGAAGGGTTACTTAGCTAAATAATACTCATGGAAACCTGAATTCAATCTCTACAATGCCTCTAAACTTGTTAATGCATATAAATGCCATCACTTGCTTCTTTCTCTGCTTTTAGCTTCCTTACATCCTCTCAAACCTCCTCTGCACTTCAAGCAACCAAATAAACATGATTACTAGCCATGTTTTACAATTTTACCTATTATTCCTGCTCTATCCCCAACTTTGCCATAGACCCTGTTTTTACTGCTCCCACCCCTGCCTTCATCTCTGCCACCTCTCTTACTCTAGTTCATCAACTGTTTCCAGTCCATGCCCATATTATATCTAATAATACTATAGAAATATCTGCTGATTATTTCCCTGTTTTTTTCCTCTAAGTCTCCCTCATTAATTCTTTACATACAGATGACCTCATAACTTTCTTCCCTCATAATTCCTCAGACCCTGAACCCATGTCTTTTACCAATACCCAGTCCAGCTCTATTCCATGCCCTCTCCAGACCTTTATCCAGATTTATTCCCACTTGTCATTGACTTCTCTGCCCTTTACTTTGTTGAGCCATTTATCATTGCTGCCATAGATATTCCCATTACTATCTATATCCTCCACTCTGGAGACCACTCTCCAGACTATTCCACTCTTGCCCATTTTCTTATATTCAACTCCTGTCTATCCCTTTCTATTGGGTCCCACCTCAATATGAACTCCCCTCTATGGGCTTTTTACACTCTCTATTACCAGGTAGAGTACATTCATCTTATTTCCATCCTCCTTCACCATACTGTAGAAGTAAACACTAATATCATTCACATTAGTCTTGAGGCCATTTACTAACAAATGACATTCATTCTAAATAATCTAGCCTATCAACTTGATTTTAGAGAATTTCTATTCAATATCAACTATTTTAAATATAAGTCTTTGATTATCCATAATCACATGCCCCCTACTGTTCCCTTCTCTCCATCTGCATCCTCCTTTTTCCTCTTCCCTGAGAAGATTGCCATCATCATCCATATAAAACACTGGTAAACTGATTACCATGGTCACATCCCTTTTTCCCCTTCTCATCTCCATTACTATAATGGGTATTTTCAATGCCATGCCCTTAGACACTGCTGTGTAGATTGTGCCATTTATTAGTGCCCCACCTGCCTCTAATGGCAACCTGGCCATAACCAGGCTCACTACCCTTTTCACCAACTCTGCCTTATTACTTCTTCTTCTCTTCTGGCTTCTCTTATGGCTTCTCTTGCAGTTCCTCACATGGATCTGCTCATAGCTTGTTCTACTCCCACCATTTGCATGGCTCCTATCACTGCATCCCTCTATCTCTCCCACCCCCTCCATCTTCCTATCACACTAACAATGGTAATAATGTCATTAATTCCATTAGCTGGGCCAACATCACTGAATCACTGACCCCCTCCTTTTAGTCCATTGGATTGTTCAACTGGGTCATTAAACATACTAAGGGGGTAATATTATAATTGGTCCCTTTCTTTTCCCTTTTCTTTATTCTAGCTTTAGACTTCATGCATTATTGACACTTTCTTGTTACATTCTGGAACCTTTAAACTCCTTCCATTCCAGAACATTCCTCTCAGTTAGTGAATATTACTCATATTTCACTTCCATTCCATTCCATTTGTTTCTACACAAATTACTTAGTCACCATTGATTACTCTTTCTGACTTATTCAACTAAGTCCCAACTTTATCTCCAGTAGTATAAGTAGCATACTTTTCCCTTTATGTTCCTTATGCTACTTCTGCCTTAACAATCTTTGTTGACAAGCACCATTTTTATCCTCAACTAGCCCAAGTATCCTAGTCTTATTCCCAACCTTCACTAAGAGACTCTAATGCCATCTTATATTTGTATCATCACTTTAGTTCTTAGATTAACCACCATCAAGCCTTTCCTTAGCCCTAGTCAATAAGGTCTATGTTAGTCCCTACCCAGATCTTGTTATATATCTTGCACAACCACCACTTTTATATTACATGATTGTAAAAGACATACTCCTTTCCAAGTAACCCTAGCTTGGGGTTTGACTATTTTATAAGTATCTTTATGGTCAGTTGTCATGTGATATGGGATCTGGGATCTTCCCAGGATCTGCCCCAGATCTTTCCTATCAAAGATTATAATATATCTCCATGGCATCTATAATTCCATTGCATTTACATTTGTGGCAAAAATTCCCATCCTTACATTATACCCTGATCTTTCATTATAAGTCTTCTCTTCTCTTCCATTGCTATCCCTTGATCCATGAGGCCACTGCCTTATTCCTTTACATCTGCTCCATGCCTTTCCCTCTCTTATTTAATGGTGCACTCTTATTGCTATTGATGTCCATAAATAGTAGTAGTCTAGGGTAGGCTTAGTGTAGATGGTCTGTGCACCACCCTGGGCCTTATATAAGTGGCAGATATGGGTAGTCAAGTCTCTTCAGACTTGATCACTTTGTACTTTGCAGTTTGCACTTCTTTGAATTCTTACCCTTTCAGAATTAGGCTTATAGTTGCATGGGCATGAGTCTCTTCCAAGTTCTCCTTGATTGATCTCTCCTTGATTGCTTCTCTCCAGAGCTACTTTTAGATTTTCCTTTTGTATTCCTCCTCTTGCTCTTTATCTAGGTTTAGCCTCTGGGATTCAGAGTTATAACTAGAAATAATATTATCTCTCTTGCCTCTTTTAATCTTTCCTGTAGGAAAATTGCATCTCAAACTAGTCTAGAGAAGTCTACTGTAGCCAGAGTCCTTTAGAAAATCCAATCAGAGAAGAAAAATTATTATAATGGTTGTTGTTATAACTCTGGATCTCAGAGGCTAAACCTAGATGAAGAATGGGAGGAGGAACATGAAAGGAAAACCTAGAGGAGGCTCTGAAGAGGAGCAACCAAGGAGGGATCAATAAAGGAGAACTTGGAGGAGACTTATGCCTGTGCAACTAAGGGCCTAAATCTGAAAGGGCTGAGATTCAAAGAAGTGCCTAAGCAAGATACAAAGTGATTAAGTCTGGAGAAACTTAACTACCTGTACCTGCCCCTTATATATGGCCTAGGGAGGCACACAGACCAACTACTGCTAGCCTACTCTAGGGTACTGCTATCTATGGACACCAATAGCAATAAGGTCACACTATTAAATAGGAAAGGAGAAAGCATGGAGCGGAAATTAAGAGTGAGGCAGTGGTCTTATGGATCAAGGGAGTAAAATGAAAGAGAAGAAAGATCTTGTAATAGAAAATCAGGGTTGCACAATGAGGATGGAGATCTCTGCCACAAATGAGATCATAGAAGTAGATCCAAAGATCTGTCAGATCCATGGAGATACAACCAGATCTAGATGGGGAAGATCTAGGGCAGATCCTGGGAAGATCCCAGAGCCTAATCATGTGACCACTGACCATAAGGTACTTGCAATAAATAGCCAAGCCCTAGGCTAGGGTTAACCTGAAAAGAAGTATCATTCCCACAATCATGTGATGTGAAAGTGGTGGTTGTGCAAGATGCATAACAGTTGTTCTTTAAAACTTTCTTCTACTAATAAGCATGCTATTGTTCAACAAATTCTTACTGGAAAGGCCAGTAATGCAGTTCAGATCACTTATTGTTATGCACCACTCTGAGTGCAATCCAAATATAGGCAAACAACCAGTGAGTGACAGGCTCAACAACAACAAGAGAGCTTTTGCACTAGTGGCTCTGAACTAGGCTTGTGAATCTTAATAGGGGAGGAGAAAGCAAGAAGAAGAATATACCCAGGTTAACACCACACCACAGTGCCCAAGTGAAGGGGAGTAAGATACAAGTGATCAAGACTGGAGAGACTCCAGGTCTTACCCACCCTGTGTATATATTTCCAGGAGGCATAGCCTCATACACAGAATGAGTAATCTACTATCTATGTGACCAATAGCAGTATTCTCTCATACCTCTTAAATAGGAAATGGGGCATAGAGCATATCAGTAAGAGTGAGGCAGTGGCCTCATGGATCAAGGGATAAAATAGAGGTAGAATGGAAGATACTCAGGGTGAATGGATATAAATATGGCCAGGCTGTTATGGTGACAATCTAACATGACAGTCAGCATGTGACCATGGGAACTGTAAAGCATGTGATGCAACTGGTCATGTGCCAGAAGCATGTGATCATGCAAACAAGTAACCTTATAAGATTAACCCTAGGCTAAGGTCTAAATCCTATTCAGAGTATTTTTCATGCACAGGTATCAGATCACTGATGTGGCAGATCTCAGATGGGATCAAGATCATGATGATCTGTGGCAGAGATCTAGATAGATCTCCTTAGCCTTATAGTGGCCATGCCATATTCATATCTGTGAGCCTGTGCCTTCTCTTCCATTCTACTTACATCCTTGTGGTGTGTGGCACTCTTCTCCATCCTGTATCTGCAAGGCCACTGCCTCACTCCTCATGGTTGCTCCATGCATCTCTTATCTATTACTTAGGGTATGAGCACCTTATGCTATTGGTGACCATAGATAGTATATATTAGAGTAGGCTCCCTGTACTTGGTCCATGCACAGACATCTGCAATATATAAGGCAGGGAGTATGAGCCTGGGGAAACCCAGTCTTACCCTCTTGTACCTTAGGTCTAGCTTATACTCTTGATTTCATTGCTTGACCCCAAGGGGGGGTTCCCTTTGAGCTCTCTTGAGGTGACAGCCCTTATGGTTTATAGCAAGAACCTAGGTCTCACCAAGGATAGCCTAGTTAGAGGCCACTAGCACAAAAGCCTCATCAGTTCTCTAGAAAGGTTAGGGCATCCACCAGGTATTCAAGTATCAAGGCAAGGGCAGGAAGAACCCACTACACAGGCAATCATAAGGTTGAGAAGATCCATCTAGATCTCTGCCACAGATTGATCCTAATCTAGATCCATTAGATCAGATGTCATCAGTATCAATCTAGATCTCATCTGAGATCTGCCACATCATATGATTGACCCATAAGTGGAGAATACTCTGATATAATAAATTGAACCTAAGCCTAGGGTTTGTCCTTATAAGGCAGGCAAGTCTCATGGTCACATGAGTAAACTATCAGTGTTTGCTGAGCATATAACACTTATCTCATCAATTCTATTGTTAGTACTCCTGTCTGCCCACAAACAGTTAGAAATACTCTCAAAAAAGCTTTTCTAAAAGCTATAATAAAAAAGAAAAACTCTTTTCTCTTTGCTAGTCATAGAAAAAGCAGGTTGGCCTTTGCTCTGAAGTACCAGCATTGAACTGTAGAGAACTGGAAGAGGATAATTTGATCAGATAAGACTAAAACCAATAGAATTGGATTAGATAAACAAAAAGATATGTAAAAAATAAATTCTAAGAAGATCAAAGGTATAGTCAAGTTTGAAGAAGAATTACTTATGGTATGGGGCTGTATTGGATAAATGGTATGGGATTTTTAATTAAGGTTGAAAAAAATGGATACTAAATAGTATGTGGCAATTTTATAGAAAGGATTGTTGCAGAGCATGAAAAATTCTGGAATTTCTTTAGACAAAATCATCTTTTAGCAAGATAATAATCCCAAGCATATCTCTAGAAGAGCTCAAATCTGGTTAAAGGAGCAAGATATCAAGCCTTTGGATTGACCTGCTTAATCTCCAGACCTTAATTCTATTGAATATACTTGGGATTATTTGAAAAGATGCCTTTTAGGTTATAAAAGGGTATTTACAGGAGTTCATCAATTATGGGATAGGGTAGTGATAGAGCAGGAAAGGATTTCTGTAAAGAAGTGTCAAAAATGGATAGAAAGCATGCCTAGAAGGATTCAAGCAGTTATCAAGGCCAAGGGAGGTCATATCAGGTATTAAATATTATATTCTATTTAAAGTCAAAAAAACTGTCCCAATGAGTTGTCATTTTAATATGGTTGCCATGTTACCAAAACATAACCAAATGCTTTGATCATTGGACCAATAGAAAGCCAAGAGCAAGTACTGCATTTCATATACTTATAGCCTAATATAATAAATAGTAGTTATTGATAGTTATTGTATTTAGTGCAAAACATGCAAACATTGGGACAGTTTTTTGAGCCACTGTACTTACTGGTGAGCTCATGCCATTTCCTATGGCCAAATAAGTTTAGTTCTTTACTTGTACCTACTAAACCTTGCATGCTCTTGCAAGATCCTCCTGGCATTGTAAGATCTTCCAAGACTTTGCTAAGCCTTGCTGCTTTTGCTAATAGAAAGACAATACAAGGGCTGCTCACAAGGGAATCTATGCAGCCCTTCAAGGTTATTCTGTTTTTGGGAGTTGCCAGATGCCGACTTATTGTCTGTCCTTCAATCCCATTGAGTCCAGCAGGTGGGAATAAGATTAATGTTTCAGCTGCTTTAGCCTGCAGGTTGACAGCACAAAAACGGCGGCTTCTTGCTCTATATTTCCGTATCTTTTAGAATCTAATCCCGGTCAATCTCCGGTGTACTGACAAGGATTCGAGATACGAGAGCGCGCGCACGCGAAGTCCATGAGGGCTCTATGTTGCAGGTCATGATCGCCGGTTCTTCTGTAGTGCACAGGAGACGTCGAAAGATGATAGTCAGACTGTTCCTGGTTTCATAGTACTCACATGGCCCAGGTTATAAGTTGTAGGATGATATCGATGATTTCGATTGTAGAAGGTTCATCCAGGCATCTCGCGATGGTCGTATACTAGCTCCTGAAGAATGAAACCCCTTTGCTCCATCAGGTCAGCCACCATCCAGCATCCAGCTTGACCGCTCTCCGCCATGAGGGACATATCTCGTTCTCATCCTGCCCCATCCTTGCGCTCTGTTCCTTACAGAAAACGCGAGCCATCCGGCATCCTCTCGTCTACTCGGGGGACGCGTCGGTCCCAAGACGTGTCTCCTGTTCACAGCTGCGAGATAGTCTTTCCCCATCCACCAGACCGAACACACAACTCGCTCTGCGATGGCGCACAGCCCTCTCACACGATCTCCTCCGTGGACGTCGAGCATCGCTCTCCCTCTAAGACAGGGGGAGATCATGAGGTCTCTCATACGTTGGGACATGTGCACATGGGCAGGTCGACACGCGAACGGCCATCGCACAAAAGTGCTCTCAGCACACGCGCAGATGCGTCTGGCCCATTCATTCGACTCCCTCCCACATCTGCACTCACTGCTACTGTCCTCACTGGTCAGAAGAGAGCGGGTTCTCCGCTCCTGGGTTCGGTGACCACGTTCTTACGCACTATTAATCTTCCAGATAAACTCTCTAGTGCACCTCCAGACCAGGCGTCCTTCCCTCTTTCTCCTCCCTCTTGTGTCCCAGTGTTATCCACCGACAATACGAACAAGACTGGATGTGCCAATAGGAATGATCACCATATTACCCTCGTTCATAAAGGATACCCTTTCACTTATGATCTCTCTGCGCTCCCCGAGGATCCAAAGGGCACGATTGCACTGCTAGCTATCACTAAAAGTGATCCAGGCGCATATCTCCTTGTTAGTGCACACTATCGACGCACGGGCCGCTCCAGGGCTGCATGTGCCGTGATAAGATCTCTGCTCGAGTACCTGGGCACTCCGTCCGGTGTCGATAAAAGAATGGGAGACGGTACGCTTCATGTACATCTGCGAATCACTTAGTTTAAGGTGTTCACAGCAGCACCCATTCCTGCCTTGAGGACGTCTACAGTGACGTTAGCTTCTCCATGCTCTCCTTGTTCCAATCCGATTGATTGGACAGCGTCGGTATTTAAAAGCGCAGCTACGCGACCGGCAATGTTACTTCTGGCAGCGTGCGAGTTGGACATCAGTCGGGAACACCCCGATGATCCGGAGAGCGAAAGCCATGTGTCCATAGCACACGACCTCTTTCGTGCCGTCTACGGGACAGTGAACAACGCCATTGTTGCTGGGGCAATACGTTCCCAGCCCAAGAGCGCACTCAATCTTGAGCTATCGAGTAACGGAGACTACCCGTCGCCCAATTCGAACAGCCAGCCACCGAGCAATGAGCTGTCACGTGAAGTGGAGCCCCTGAAATGCGTCAAGGATTTGGAAAGAGAGTTGAGCACGACGCGAGTTGTGCAAAAGAAGTTGCAGGAGAAGCTCATAATGTCGGATAATCGCTTGACGTGCGCCGAGGGTAGGGTGCACATGTTGGAATCTCACTCTCGAGAGATGCTCGTCCAGCTGGACGCGTGGCAGGATGAGAACTGGGAACTGCGTCGACGGCTGGCCGAGTCTGAACGAATGGTGAAGGAGCTGGCGCGGTACATTCCGAATGCTGAGAGTCGGTTCTGGGGAAGACTCAAGGATTTGTCACTTGATAATCTGGAAACAGGTGCGCGTGGTGAGTGAATGTCGTTTTCCGTCTTTGCTTTAGCATTCGAGTCTTCTTTCACCCCCATGATTATTGTCCCTTTTCTAGCTGTACCTCATATCGTACTCCTAGCATTCGCATGACCCCTGTACTAGCACTACAAGCTCTCGGCATGGACCGCCACTGCGCATACCTTAGACATTGCTTATATGATGTACTGTATTCATTCTTATGTTATTCTTGCAATTGTAGCACATTGCAGTTGTAATTTTTCGGCACCCAGACGACCTTTCTGGGAGTCGCCAACTGGAATACATTTCCCTCCACCAGTTGGAGGATCTCCTGTAATCGGCCACGGATAGTGGTACAACCCGAGATCGGGAATCTCGAGGCAAGCATTAAGCTTTTAGGATGTACATCTGCATCTACCCGAAGGTACTCGATGTGAGGATAAGGTAAACGGTCTTCAGTGAGAATCCCTATTTATGAATTGAACTGCCAACGAGTTCAACTTCCCTCAGCGTCGCAAGCAAAAATGAACTTACTGCGGTCAAGTAAGACTCTGCAACTATACGCGCCCGAGCATTCAGGCTGAGCTTCATCTCACTTATTTCTCTGTCCACCTCTTCCATAAACCTGGGGTTGGGAAGGCTTCACACACAAGTAGGACGCAAACGGTAAGAACACCCACTGGATGATGAAATCGACGACCTTATGCTTGAGCATCGTTTCCGAGTGAACGTTGGTGATCAAGAACGAGATATCATAACCCTTTGGGATATCAGAGTCCCTTCGATTCCTGCCACACATACCAAACCTACTGGGACGGGTTTCCTGCGCAAAACGATAAAGCTCTCTGCGCGCTGCATCATGAACCGCATGAATTTGTGGCATAGGATGCGTTCGATTTCGTCTGCTTGCTTGATCTTGATGCTCATCCGCATGGAGTTGATAGAGGGCTCGATGAGCACGCGTTCATTCTCATTGCGTGATATCGTAAGCGGATTGAGAAGGACCTCTATCGATCCCCTAACGTATGTCATTGAGATGCTGACGGACGATCGTCTCAGAAGGTATGCATACCGTGCCTCAACTTCTGGCTTATTGTGTCGCTCAACGACCTAGGTCCGCGTTCATAAGATCAGTCTGATGACGGAAACAAGAGGCAGACCTGTGACGAAAAGTTCTCTAACGTGAGGGCGGCTGTGAGGGATGACCTGACTGCGGCGAGATATGGTCTGAGTACGTTTGACTGTTTAAGCGCGTCAGTTTCCCGCCGCCGACGACACTCGAGCCATCGACACTGACCATCTCGACGACGACCGCCAACCTTCACTTGTAAGCGGAGTTTTAAATTCCCGAAGCGTTTCGGCGATTTGTTGCTTTCTGTTCGAAAAAAGGTTCTTCTTCACCATCATGGTGGTCGCTATTGCACCCTGGTATGTTTCACGTCCATGCTTGTGAACACTAGTGACGGGTTGTGTAGGAGCGTTGTCTTGACTCCCGGTAAGGCTGAGGTCATCGTTCCTCAGGGTGATCTCCAAATAAAAAATGCGGCTCTGCCCGACGAGCTGCAAGACAACTCCGCCAGGACGTCTGTCAAGCTCACTTATCAGAGCCTCGCCTCGCTCGACGAGGACGGGGATGGAGAGGAGAACGAGGAGTTACCCAAGGGCCCCGCCGTGACCACTGTCCTGTGCTCGCTCACCCCCGGCAAAGTACGCGCTGCCTCTCCCTTTGACACGCTTGAAGACGTGTCTGACGTCCGTCCTAGATCGAGCAGTCAGCGTGTGAAATCATCCTCGAGCAGGACATGGAGTACATCCTTGAGGCCGTTGGCAAAAAGTGAGCGCGTGACATGTCTGTGTGCACTTGACTGAACGATGGTGCGTTTTTTCTTCCTCTTCAGCACGATCCACTTGTATGGAAACTATATTGGTATGATGTAACCGTCTTCCTTACATCCTCTCCTCACCCGTCCTATTTCACTAGATCAGGCTCCTGTTGACCAGCCACCTTTTGGATCTGATGTAGATGAGGACGAAGAAGATGCATATAACTTGGATGAAGTCAGCTCGGATGTGGAGGTCGAGGTCAACGATGACGAAGTTGACCTGGACAACGAAGTTGACGACGCTGCGTGAGTCGGGTTGTCTGTAGAACAAGCTTCATGGGTTGATCATGCATCTTCGCAGCCGTTTCAAAGAAATACAGGATGAGGTAGAGTCACCCAAAAACCTCAAGCGTCCCCGTGAGGATGTCATGGAAGTTGATGAGCATGAGGGTAAATTGTCAAAATCACAAAAGAAAAAGCTGGCGAAGAAACTCAAGGCTGCAGATGGCAAGGCTGCCCCTGCTCCCGAGCCAGAGAAGAAAGTCGAGGAAAAGAAAGCAGAGGAAAAGGAGAAAAAAGACAAGAGGGACAAGGTGGAAAAGCAGAAGGATGGCGAAAAGAAAGAAAAGGGTGCCAAGAAGCCCGAGCGTACACTCGAGGGAGGTGTTAAGGTCCGGGATTTCAAGATTGGCACAGGCAGGACAGCAAAAAAGGGGGACAAGATTGAGATGCGTTATATCGGCAGTTTCCTTGATGGCAAAGTATTCGACAAGAACACTAAAGGAAAACCGGTAATTTATCATTGATGTGTAGTTTGGGTCACTTATAATTCTTGTCTAGTTCATCTTCACTCTCGGACAGGGTGATGTCATTAAAGGTAAGAGCAGTTAAATGGTATGCAAGGTTTGGTGTGCTTTACTGGATTGTCAGGTTGGGATGTTGGTGTCGCCGGAATGCAGATTGGAGGAGAGCGCGAAATTGTCGTTCCACCATCGATGGGTTATGGCAACAAGAAAGTGTCTGACATCCCTTCCAACTCCACATTAAAGTTTGGTGTGTCACAGTTGATGATCCGACAGGCTATGTGACTGACTCGGTCTATCAGAGGTCAAACTTTTGGAGATCAAGTAAAACGGAATGGTCGGCCCTGTTCCCTGGACCTCGGGTAAGAAAGGGGGGGATGCTGGGTGTCACATTCATGCTAGTCGCAGATGCTGCATTTGTCCGGGTGTCCATATATCAAATTTAACTTTGCGCTGTTTTGTTATGAAAGTGAGGACCCTATATCACCTCGTGTACGCTAACCGTGCGGATGTACTGCATCCGTGAGGACCCTGAGACTACAGGCTTTCCACATGCACTGGCTAGACGACACAACAAGTTAGTAGTGATCGACGTCAACCAAGAACTTGGCGCAGAGGGTGCCCGAATGAAAGTACTCAAGGTAGTATCGATGATCATATATGTTGCAGTCAACCAGTCCCACGCACGAACAGACGAAAACAACAATCCACTGGTGTCCATCTGGGACGGTGGTAAGGGATGGATGCAGTGTGTTAAACCATGACACGCTGATCGAAGTGACGGTCGACAATCTGACATGTGACAGTAATAATACGTCGGACACAACGTGTTTTCTTTTCTTTTTCGTTCTTTCGTCTCTCCAAATGGAAACGGTGTTCCCCTGCTTTCGTCCTCTTCAGAATTATATCCTCCGAGCACGAACAGTCGCCGTCTATGACCTCCCATGTACGGTCGGGGAGTGGGACCATCAGAGTACTTTGGCTGCGATCTGAGCTGTGGCTGGCATTTGGACCCTGCGGCGCTGACATGAACGTGATGGACTGTTTACTGCTGAATGGCCCCGGGATCATGGAGATGGTCTGCAGTCACGTCCCGAGACGGCCGGGGGAGGCGTTCGAGCACGGTAACGCACCCGAATATGCGTTGCCCGTGTCTGCGCTCTGGTGCCCAAGGGAAGAAATTTGCAGGTGGTCATAATCAACTAGAATTTGCTATCGTGCTCCAGATCCATCTAAGCCTCCGAAAATACAACCAATCATCCACGTGCGTTTTCCTGGTGACTGGACCATTGCAACGAGCTAAACTTGGACGCCATAATAGCAGCAGAAAAAGTAGCCTATTGCACCACGAATTGGGTTGAACTGTAGACGTAGTAGTCAGAAACACAAAAACAGGTAGGTGAAAAACGCAGCGGACACCAACTGGTCAAGGTTCATCAATGGCGAGCAACATCACACAGATAACCGTTTCAGAAAGGCATGAAAGCGGCTTGGAGACAGAAGTAGAACAGAAAACGCAGGGTTGAGACCATACAATGCACGTTGGCGCGAACAATATACTCTGGCTTGCAAATATGGTAATCCAGTTACCTTGAGGAGCAGAGATTTTGTGCAGGGGAAGACAAGGGTCAGATGTGGCTTTGTGAACGAGCCCGAACGAATATATATATTTGATGTTCAGCGCTCAGGTAGTGGGTCACCTGAAGACAATCGCCCACGCCAACGTCAGAAAAATTATCGCACAAACATTACAAATGCAACGCTCGCACCACACGTTTGTCACATAGCTTAAGCGACCTGATACAACCCCGCTCATGAAATTGCTGGTTAAGAGCAAACCGTTTCGATCACTCCTTTTGCGTGATTCGTGGCCGAAAAGATGGGTGGCTTGGACATGTGGCTGTCAAAGTTCGACAACCATTCGTACCTTTGGTTTGAGGACTATCATATGGATCAGCATTGATGAAGGGAAGTGATGCACGAGGTCATTTGCCACCACAACAATAGGACATTTTGCGTATCATATGACCGAATATAACCGGCTGACGATGGAAACTCGGAGTTTCGCCTAGAAAAAAAGTTTCCAGTTTGATTAGTTGATCGGAAACCCAGCCGTACCTCATCTACTTGTCAGAAGTGACTCATCTCGTCTCACCAGAAAGAAGACTTCAAATGGGAACAGATGAAAGAGATAAGGAAGTGAGATTGCTCTTGCGCAGAAAGGTGGCGCTTTCGGAGAAAGAGAAGCATGCAACCACCGACATATGAAAGTCCGAAGTCCATCTGAAAACTCAGATAGAGGGGAAACTACCCTTTAACGATCCAGTGGAAGTGTGAAGGATTCTGCCCAAGGCGACAAATGGATGCCTAAGCAGCTGCAGTTCATGCATCACCATCTTTTAAACCACACTGGTCCTATGATGATGTGGTCCACAATAATGCTGCATGTCACATCTGAAAAATGATGAATTCGGGAATGAATAAACGGTCCAGGTGGTCCCTCGATATGGTCAAAAACATGAAATAATGCAATTGCCGAACGCCTCACCAGCATGACTGGCTTGCCATCGCGATCACGATGGCAGCTGATAAACTCCTGCCAACAAGTCCCAAAACAACCTCATGGCGAAAATGACCTTGGAGTGAGGCTGGAAGACCGGGCGAACAGACACGAGTACGCCGGCCACAGGACTATAAAATTCCACCGGATGGTCAGCATCAGTATCAGCAAACCAAGACCCCTCCAAGTGTCCACCTTCCTGGACCTCGCCAATACGCTTCAGGAGACTAGTCAACGGATTTGCTCGATGTGGCTGGCCCTCACAATCGTAAAATCCCTACCTGGTACGCCCCTTCACCGTTGTCCATGCAGCTGGGTTATGGGGAATGGATGCGGCATCCAATTGTGCTGGTATGGGCACCCGGGGGCACCGCGCTCTCTGTGATGTCTACGTTTGCTGCTGCATGGTCGGGGGCCCTTCTTTCCCATTGTACTGCAGATAGATGCCACCTTTTCCTGGCTGAAATCCCAGTACATACCATGGGAATGGAAGAAGCCTCGGACCATGCGACGCAGATGTCAGCATTGCAGGACCAGCGTCCTTGGACAGACACACGGTGTCCGCACACATTTTTTACTGGAGCTAGAGAGACTTACCCCGATGCTCACCTCTAATGTGGGATGGGACACTAGCGCGAAGGACTGCTTGGGGGGCATTGCCCAGCAATCTTGCGAGATCAACTAGTCCCGCTGGCGCTGCGCAGGATCTATGGATCCGTCACGGAAGAAGGGGGTGGTCGGTGAGGGAACTTGGCCGAGAACCTAGTGGTTGCCAGTCAGGAGCGGTTTCGACCACGCAGGACTACCGTAAGTTCCCTAGGTGCTGCTACTATTCCACCGTTTACTTACACGAGTCCCGGCGGAGGTGCCTTGCCGTAAAGTACTGTTGCAGAGGAAGTTCTGATGGTGGAAACGGCGAAGCTGCGCTTCCCAGCAGTTCAATTACCTGATCCTTAATTAGGCTCAAGTATTCGGCAAGCTAATGCTGTCACAAGGAGCTCTCAATAAGCCTCTCATCCATCTAGTCTTGCCTTTGCTGAGCCGTTACTCGAAGAATAGGCGAGTCGATCAGGGTGATCCATGCGCTTCCGACGGGCGACGGGAGAATTGACTGCCAGCAGGCATGCCGGCTCGACTGGTTGCGTCGGAGATGGGAAACCGACTGGCGTGTTCAATTCAGTTTCTAAAAAGTACCCGTTTCATGTCTGTCCTTAACATCGAAATATCAGGGGAGACATTGTTAGTGCTGAGCATGGAATACCTGAGCGGTCGCATTTTTTCTCCGAGTTTGCCTTGAGCCAACGTGATGCACCTCGTAGGCAGCCCCAGGTCTGATCCTCCCTGGTCCCGTGTCTCTGAGGTGCCCTTATGCACTTCAATCCAGGCAGTTCAAAAACATACTCGCGCTACCAAAAATTTGTTTTTGTTGCAGGGCTTCAACGGCATGCCAGGTCCCTATCACTCGACTCCTCCGATTCGTGCATATGCTACACTGAACACGCTTCGACACCAACGACATGGAAGTCGGTGTACAACTTCCAGAACGCCCCGCAGATCGGTGACCAAAGACATGCAGATGTAAAACAAATGAAGACCATCAAGACTTCTTGTTGGAACCGTGCGGCGACGTTCAAGACTCTCCCGACTCACTCGGACCGGTCATGGGAGACAGGCTCGGTGGGCGGCGAGTGGCGAATGATCCATCCCTTCTATTACCAACCCCGAGCTACTTACTGTAGATGCTAGCTGGCTCTCATAGATCATTTTTGGGCGAGACATTGGCGCTCCTCGCTCCCCTTGACCTTCCTACGTCCCCTCTCGATTTGGAAGAGGTTGTACTGTCAACTCCGCGAGCGCTATCCGTGCGTCAAGGTACCAAGTCCGCCTTCGCGGAAGCGGAGTCGAACTTGTCGGCTTGGATTCCATTGCTCAGGCAACTGACTGTCTTAGTTTTGCCAGTAGTACGTGTTTCTCCGGGGAATACATGCACACTAGCTGTGACACTGCTCAAACACCCTGGGATTAGCCTTGGTTAAGAGTACTTTTGGGGTATGTGCGTCGCTAATTCGATGGATAAGAGCTGTGATGAGAAGCTGACTTGGCTGTCGATTCGATACATATCCGCATGTTCCCCGAAATAAACAGCTGAATTGTGGTCATTATCGCAAAATAACTCCGGATGATACCAAGGATATGGGTCGCAGTGCTGTGCTTGACGGTGGGAGACGGGGCACGAAAACACATGCATTCTTTGTCATACCGTACCTTTATCTACGATATCTATGGTCGTGGGGGCTGGCACTTGTCCGCTATCCAGGAAAAGGAGGATCTGCGCATGGTCATGAGACATGGCGCCGGTGCATCGAAGCCAAGGCACAGTTCATACACGGGCTGTTCATGGACGTAGCGCGTGTCCATTTGCAGAACACCTGGAAGGGCATTTCCCGTCAGTGAACCAAGGAAGGGGATAAAGGAAACTTATCACTCGGTTCATAAGGTCACCGTGCCATGTCTGAAAGGCAGCGGCGAGAAATTTGCTACCCACAGCGTCTTCCCGACATCAATGAGGGGAACGTGGACGGCACAGACCCGGAGGTTCACAAATTGGCAAGTTGATAGAGGCGTTAAATACGGAAGCTGGCGCAATTCTTGAACGGAAGGATCAAAGAAAGGCAGCCAATGTGATCGGTGGATGGCTACATAACCGTCAGCTGGGCGGATCTTTGAGTCGACGACGCCACTGGCTGTGGCAGCAGACCTTCTGGATGGTGCTAGAGCACAAAAGGGTGATGCAGGGCATCAATGGAATCTAGGCTCGTTTGCAGGGGTGTGCAGCGCCGCATAGTCACGGTGTTCGGAAATTTGGGAGCGACCTAGAGCTGCTTTCTCAAAGCGTGTCATCTTCTGTCAGTGAATCGGAGAATCTGTCGCTGGGTTTCGCACCAACTTTTGTATCTCCTGTAAAAACAAAAACAAATACCAGCTTCCAACTAGCTCAGCCCCGAGGACCAGCAAACGACCCGAATGCTTGTAGAGGGCGTGTGTCCACGGTCTTCTGCAGATGAACCGCGCGAGTGATGAGCGAGGCAGAGAAGTTCGCTATCCCCGTGACCCCAGATGGACGCCAGTGACCACAACCCCGAAAGAGAACTTCTGTGGCCATGAACCACCTCTCCCGAGCCATACGGTGTCGGGACCTATCCATTCACGACCTGTTCTGTCGAGTGTGGGTCAGGGCAGCAATACCTGGTTTACGCCCGGTTCCATGCGTCAACCTCTCCGCAGAAATGGGCATCCAACCCCCGTCGTAACCGTTCTTGTACCCTGAAGATAAGTCCTCCATTATGGAGGGGTGCCGGAAGTGTCTTACCCCGTCATCTTCACGAAATAAAGGTCAGCCTCGAACGCTCCTGGTCCCTGAGTGGAAATTCACACACACTCCATTCCATACGATCCGAAGGATGTGATACTTCGGTGATCTTCAGGCTGGGAACTGACCAAGACTTGGGCCGATAGATCTACTGGGATCCAGCGATACTGGGGAATCCGTGCTGGTGTCTTCCTATTAAACCGCCAGAGTCCCTTCTCTGCGTCAACGGGCCATTCAGAGCAAAAGTTGCTACACAGTGGTCAGAACCTTTTCCATCTCATTTGTACTGCATGGTTGATGCCTTTGATCACAGAGGAATAACCTACAGTACATACCATGGGAATGGAAGAGGGTTTGGACCATGGTGTAGCTGCCTGTCTCTGGCAACACTAGATATCTGGGTCCTTCCATTACTCTCCATCCCAATAAATAGGTAAATCTACTCACATTGTAGATGCAGAAAGATGCAGAACCCAGCAAAGGATCACGAGTATACTTTTCAAGTAATTGCGGGACTGCATTCCAAGTGAAGGTCATAATCATGCTGGCTGCCATTCCATGACCTACCTCGCTTCGAGTAGGTTTACGACCGGGTGATTGTCTATCGTCCATCCTATTCTTTTGTATCGGTATTTCGTAAGTATTTGGAACTTGACTCTGCGCTGAAGTTCCGTAACCGACTAACCGACGTCCCGAGAACTAGTTGTGTTGCTTCGTGCGAGCCGCGAAGAATCGTCCGAGCGTCACAGCTGTGCTGGTCTGAGAGAGAATGTATGAAGAGAACGAAGAAGTTGATATTATGTTTTGCCGGTGCCACGAGAGGAAAAGCTTCCGCCTACGGCCTAAACCTCCGTTATTGGTCACCCATTTGTTCATGGATTACCCTTGCGGGTAATCAGGTAGGTATGTCGCATTGATCACGTAGAGCTTCCTACTTCACATCTGATTCAAGGTGCTTGGTGCACCCGCATGTGACGGAGATCCGAAAAAAGCAGTGCATGGTCTTCAAAGGTGACTTGCCCAACGCGATGGCCGTCGCCTGCTCATGGAAAAAACCTGGGCTATAATTATATTGAGAAGGAGAAGGGAGTGAGGCTGAGGGTCACACGAGATATACGAGATTATTTCCTCCGGGAGTTCGTGCGGCTTGACCGGGCAACGCCCACACGCTGGTGTAACTGACTGCACATGGTACGGAGTCTCCCGCAAACATTTCTCTTGATCTCACACCTGTTGCCAAGACTCGGTTGAATGTGCGCTATCGAGTTTTGCTGTTATTGTTGTTCTCGCAAATGAGCCGACTTGGCTCTCCCTGTCGACACGACAACTGAACATAATACTACAGTGCTGAGCCACGAACGATCTACTTGAGTTGGCTTGCGCCGGGGTCTGTTCATTCAGGTCTCCAGCACTGACCGAATACACTCCCCCTGCAACGAACAAAGTTCCAACGTATCCATTTATCTCAATTCAGTACAAGAGCTGTCGATCCCAAACTCCGCGAGTCGAGACTTCGCGGAGTAGGGTCATGAAAACACATCAATCACTTCCCTTTGGAGCGTCGTTCGGGAGCATGTAGCGGCTCAGGTTCTCTACGTGTCTGCTTACGACTCCCAATGCAATCAACTTCCTCCCGACGCATGCCTCTTAGGGTGGCTTCAGTGGGTTAGGTTGATGGAGCGTGCCCAGGAAGGTCCAACAAGCCAACACTGACGTTACGAGTCTGTTCTGTACATCCAGAGTACATCCCCTGCCATGCCTTGCCCACATTTGCCTCGAACAGACCGTGCTGGCTCTGTTTTTTTTTTTTTTTTTTTTTGCGTAATCTTGCTCAGCCAAGGCAAGTCATAATTTAAGTACAATTAGGGTTAGGGTTAGTTGATACGTTACCAAATGTTATCAGCAGAAATTAAATTGAAAATTCGAAAACATACTACCAGACAATCTACTGGTAGGATTACAAACAAACAACTCCACGGCCATGGGCATTTTCACGCCCAGTGACCAGGTATTACAGGGTGGGAAGAAGACAGGCCACCATCCACGGCGATATTTTGTCCATTGACATAACCCGACTCGTCTCCAAAGCATGGCAAGTCAGTCCTGAGCACATCACACACCAACGAACGTATCCAAGCCTCACCTGATGCCAAGAACAGTGCCATCTGCGCAACTTCTATATACCGCGGTCAGTGCATGGAAGCAAAGTTGACGGGACGCCCATACGGAATACGTACCCTGCGGGACGCCATATCGGCCCATTGGGTTCAATTGTCCAATCTTCGCCGCATTGCCTCGTTCACGAGCGGCATCGAACATGTCCTTTGTTATGCTTGTTTCGATCAGCCCAGGGCAGATCGAGTTCACGCGGACGTCAGTCTTCTGTAATTGGTATACGCTTGTCATGGCGATCGAGTTGATGCTATACCGGGATGAGATCATTGTATGGGGGAGAAATGGTGCGATCTCACGCAGCTTTACTTGCACTGTCTAGATTATCGTTAACATTATGGGTCTAATGTAGGTAGGAAGGACTTGCAATCAATAGCACCTGCGCCCGAGCGCAATCCCGCGACTGATAAATAGACTCAGATCCCGAAAGGTTTAAAACGGGACAGGACGAACTCGAAGCGGTCAGTATAATGCTGCCGCCGCTCAATTTTTTGCCATTTGAAGGGTTTGTGCACATCATAGCTTGTGAGGCATGTTTGACCGCTAAGAAGCAGCTGCACAGCAAGCGTCAATTGAAAAAGTGGAGTGTAGTCAGGAGACGTGACCCTACTTACGAAAGAGTGTTGATTCGCAAAGTCTCCATGAATCGCTCTGGGCTGGTGTCTTGTAGTCCCACATTTGTCGATACTCCAGCCTATATGTAGTGTCAGTGATGAGACTGTCTCGGGGGAAAAGGGTCAGACGTTCGCAAAGAAGACGTCCAGCTGGCCTTCTTCATCAATCACTTGCTTGCACACAGCAGCTATCGCGGCATCATCCGAAGCGTCTGCTTGAATAATTGTCGCCTGTACACTTCGGATAAGCTGGTGGTGTTGGGATCCTGCGCCGGACCTGACCTTTACGTCTGGATACGAGCGTTCGATCGTGGATTTGACGTCTGGTAGATTTTCCGGGGATAAATCAATCAAATAAAGATGTCGTGCGCCTACGTAGGCCATGTCCGTGATGAGCACTGCCCGCAAGATGCAGAAGAATCACCAGCCGGACCTTCATGTGCGAAGAGGAGAGCAGAGGCACGCCTGAGCAATGCATGGGCACGAACGAAATCCGGGCGTAAGTAGAGAAGCAAGCCCTCGACAACGTTTGATATTACCCAATACCATACAATGAGCTCGCTCCTGTAATGACGCAGACCTTGCCGTTGAGTCGCTGTCCGCGAGGAACGTTCTTCAAATGCGACTGGATCTGTTCGATGCGCGTGAGCGTTCTCTGGTAGTGCTCGGTTGCGGTGGGTTTGAATCCCTTGATAACATGCGGTCCACCTTTCGCCATCCTACCGAGCTGGGTGCAACAATTTCTGGAGAGGCTTGTGGTGGCAGACAATAGGCGTACTGCTGCCGCGTCGTGGATAACCGAACAAGACACGGAATCTATTGGTTGGACGGAATATAGTAATCACACAGCTACGAACACCTCGACAAACGGTACAGGACAATTACTCTAGGCATCCATGTTTCCAGAACAACCAGAGGCTTGGAGACAGAAACGGAGAAGAATTAAGCATCGGCAAGCCGAACTATGCCTCCACGAGGTAGCTAGTACCGATGGGGTAGTGCATAGGGATAGCCATTATTGTCAGCGTACGCTGGAATACCATGTGTTGCTGTGCGGGTATAGGCAGTGTCGATGTACTGACCCTGCGGAGGACGGTCTGGGCACAGATCCATGGGATAGCCGTAGGAGTCCTGGCGGACTATTGGTGGCTGGACATATACTTGGGCTCCGTATGGATGCATTGGTAGAGAGGGCTGAACCTGGCATGCATAGTCAGCGACCTGGACAGCGTAATCGGTAGCACAATGGGATTGATCCGACGGAGCCGGAGAGGAGGATGAAGTAGGCGAGTCATGGAAGTCAGGCAGTGTCGAGTTCGTATCGTTCATGTCTGTACATGGAGTGGAGTAGCCGGTGGAGGGGTATTCTGAAAAGACGCGAGGCCGTTTCTGCGCATCGTATTCGTCATAGAACTGGTCATGAATCCCGCGATCGGCAAAATGAGTCAGGTGCCGTTCATCATGTGAGCTTGTCGATATCGACATTTCTGAAGCGGACGGTCTGGGAAACAGGGACGGGGATGCAGGGGAGTCTTGTTTTCCGGAGGGAATATGGCTACGCTGGGGATCAAAAGACAAGGCGGGCTTGGAGGGAACATTGCGCTTGCGCTTTTTTTGAGGTTGAGCTACCGACTTCCTTTCCCTGTCATGAGGGAGCGGTTCGCGGGTCAACAATGGTTTCATTTCTTTCGGCCTCTGTCGCAGAACAAGGTTAGAGTGGGAATTGAGCACTAATGGGTCCAGCGTACTGGCGCAGCTTCTCTGCGGTGGTGTGCACCATCGGTATGTGGGGCTGAAAGATCGCGCATAGGACTGGGAGACATGATCGTCGAAGAAGACGAAAGTACCGTTCCCTAACGCTAGGAGACTTTGCTTGACCTGCTAACGGATTAACAGCAGCGATATATACGAGACGGACCGGTATTTTTCGGCGAGCATTGCGAGGCACGTTTGAGTGATAGAAACGCGCCAGCCTGGTGCCGTAGCTGGGGGGATAGCGGTAAGTCATCAGTCATGATGTAGGCGAGTGCGTTAGGTTGAGGTCGAGGTGATGGTTCATATCCAAGCGTTGCCGATTTGGCACTCCGCCACCTGCAAGACCTGGACTATCTTCTGCTACGACTTTCAGACCGACCACCAGTCAACCTGGAGCACCACGTTGAACACAATCGTTGATCATCATGTCGTCTAGTATAGAACTAATCAACCCAAAAGCTGAAAGCGTTCGTCGCGCTGCGGCGCTGCAGGTAATTTCATCTCGCTGCATGTCTCTCCTCGTCCGCATCCCTTCCACCAGGTCAACACAACAGGTGCGATGGGGCTCGCAAATGTGGTAAAGGGTAATCTCGGTAAGTGTCGTGCACCCCTTCTTGCTCCCCCGTTTCGTGATCGAATCCCCTTAGGTCCAAGAGGGACGCTCAAGATGCTTGTGGATGGTGCCGGCCAGATCAAGATGACCAAGGATGGCAAAGTGCTACTCTCTGAGATGCAAATACAAAACCCGACAGCCGCGATGATCGCCCGTACTGCGGTCGCTCAAGACGATCAAGTTGGCGACGGCACCACCTCCGTCGTTCTTCTCGTAGGAGAGCTGCTTAAGCAAGCAGATCGTTATATCTCAGAGGGGGTACATCCTACCGTCATAGGCGAGGGCTTTGATCTCGCGAAGAAAGAGGCTTTAGCTGTCTGTGTCCGAGCTGGCCGAACTTCCGCTCGTTGCTGACGCAACCTGCAGTTTCTAGACACGTTCAAACAGCCATCGAAGCTGGATCGGCCTACCCTTATTAATGTTGCACACACTTCGCTTGCAACGAAGTTGCACACCTCGCTAGCGAAGCAGCTCGCAGCTGACGTTGTAGACGCCGTGCTCACCATCAGGCCACCACCGCCCCCAAAAGGCACGTATTTAATCTCAGAATCAGGGTCTCCACGCTAAAAGTTTACTGCAGGAGCGAAGGATCAGTGGAGAGACCCTATCGATCTTCACATGGTTGAAATTATGAAAATGCAACACCGCACAGCGTCAGAAACTCAGCTTGTGCGTGGTTTGGTCATGGATCACGGCGCAAGACATCCGGATATGCCAAAACGCGTCGAGAACGCCTACATTCTGACGTTGAATGTCAGCCTCGAATACGAGAAGACGTACGTCGACGTGCACTGCTTCTCCCAACTCTAAACTCACAAAACCTTAGGGAGGTTAATTCTGGCTTCTTCTACTCGTCGGCAGAGCAGCGCGAGAAGCTCGTTGAATCCGAGAGACGTTTTGTGGACGCCAAAGTCAAAAAGATTGTTGAGTTGAAGAATCTCGTCTGCGACCAAGCTGTTGGCGGTAATGAGAAACAGAAGAATTTTGTCATAATCAATCAAAAAGGAATTGACCCTTTCAGTCTCGACATTCTCGCAAAAAATGGCATCCTTGCCCTGCGGCGTGCCAAGCGACGCAACATGGAGCGGTGCGCCTCCGACGTTGGGACGTAACACGATGGCGATTAATCACACAAACTTGCCTATCACAGGTTGCAGCTCATTTGTGGAGGCATAGCTCAAAACTCCGTCGATGATCTCACCCCGAACATTCTCGGCTGGGCTGGTCTCATCTATGAGCACACTCTTGGGGAGGAGAAGTTTACATTTCTCGAAGACGTCAAGGATCCCAAGAGCGTCACGCTTTTAATCAAGGGCCCCAACGCGCATACAATTCAGCAAATTCAAGATGCTCTTCGCGATGGGCTTCGTGCCGTCAAGAATGCACTCGAAGACGAATACCTGATTCCTGGCGCCGGTGCATTTGAAGTTGCCTGTGCGGCACATCTCAGTGGGCCCATCAAGAAGATCGCCAAGGGAAGGGTTAAAATGGGGGTACAGGCTTTCGCAGATGCACTACTGATCATCCCAAAGACCCTTACTCTGAATGGTGGTTTTGATGTTCAGGACGTCGTCGTGGCCCTGCAAGTGCGTGGCCGTTCATGGGGATCATATCGAGATTGATCTCCCTAACATGTTCATTTATGCGGTTGTCCTCAGGACGAACAATCGGAGGGCAACATCGTTGGTATTGACCTTCAGTCTGGCGAACCGTTCGATCCTACGGTTGAGGGTATCTGGGATAATTATAGTGTGAAATGGCAGATGTTGAACTCCTGGTGAGTTCAGCCATGCCACCCCCCACCAGCGCGTGTTCTGCTCATTTAGCTACGCAGTTCCGTCATCGCCGTAAACTTGTTGTCCACAGATGAAATTTTGCGGGCTGGACGGAGTTCCCTCAAGCCTGACGGGCAGTCGTAATAAGTAGCGAGATGCATGTAACCCTGTTATCGTTACCTCCATTGTCAGATTCAATGAACTCGTCAAACCAGCACTCGTAACTATGAACATTAATGATTATACTATTCGTACGATACTTGAAGCATGGCAGGCCAACGCAAAAAAAAGTCTTCAACAAAGCATAATTTATTGCTATAACGCGGGATGTGAGCTGGGTAAGAGAGTGGACAAGTGGTGACAAGGTAAGGATAAATTACACCGAGCTCGTCTTGAACAAGACGTTGCGGGGTCAATCGGAAAGTATCTCTGATGTAGAGTCCCACCCAGCATGGACGAGATGTGTCGGCGAAACCAACTCGTCACCACAGAAGGAAGCCGACTTCTTCAGGTAATGGGACATGGGTGTTGCGTGGGCGTTCTTCCAGGGTACGACTGCTGGGAGCTCTGTGGTGTATGTAGCGCGGAGATGAGAAAGGGGGTCTTCATTTGCGGATCCTTCGTGGCTCTCCGGGGTTTCTGCAAGGAGCCCCTCAACGGCGCGGTCGTCGTCGGAGTTTGTAGTCTCAAATGACTGTTCACCACGCAATGCCGTGCGAGGTTTGAAAAGGTAGCTCGAGAAGTCCCCTACCTGCGAGGACGCTCAATTCCACGAATATGAAAGGGTTAGGAAACCATACGTACGGACTCTGTTGCTGCTTCTGACATTGCCTGGGCTGCGACGTTGATTATCGTGGACTTCTGCGGTGATACCGATCGTCCAGCAAGTCTTGTCCGTGTACTCAACGCGGACAATATCTCAGATTGTGGGGCGGCCAAAGATAAATTATGTTCGTCAGGAAGCGAGGACCTCGGTCGTAGTCTCTGGCTCCGACGGGTCCCGGTCCCTGATTCTAACGGTGACTTGATGGTCGAAGTCCATCGTCGCCTGGCAAAATTAATGGGGGATGGTTTGAACGTCAGGATAGTGGAGGCGCTATGTCTAGAACGGCGTGGCGTTGGGGGACGTGAAGCATGCTCTTCAAATTTATTGTCAGCACTAGGCTTGCCTTGAAACGGAAATTGGTCTGGGCTTGGAATGGGCAGCGGGGTGCGATCATGAGGAGTCACCGGTCCGTTACTCTCACTTTCTAAGGTAGGGAGAGAACCCTCAGCGTCTTCATCGTCATGGGAAGAATCTTCAAGTGGAGGACGAGCCCATGTCCTGCGAGCGAAATTCGTGGGATTAGGTCGACACAGGAGGCTAGCATTCAAGCCCTTGAACCTTGATGAAGACGGCCCACTGGAATCATGCGGAACCGGATCTTCATCTTGATCTCCATCTCCTGAGCGCAGACCACTCCGTGGTTTCTTACTCAAACGCAGTGATTCGTTGGGACTGATGGTGCGTCCGCGTTTTCCGCTAGCAAGCATAAGGTTCTCAACTTCGTCGTTGGTTTCAAGCTGCTCTTGCTTATCTCCAAGCCATCGTTCCACTTTTGCCCTTTGTCGAGCCCTCTGCATCCGTGTTAAGCCATTTCGTAGGGTGCCAATCCTCTTCCTCACGAATCTACCGTTAGTAGTCGCTTTCTTGCCGAAACGACCGTTGGAATCTCTAGGTTGAGATTTGACGGCCAGCGACTTGGGCTTGAGATTACCTCGTGGAGACGATGGACTAGCAGGTTCACACCTAGATTTCAAACTCACTGGAGAAGTGATGCGAGGTTGCGAGGGCGACTTTGGAGGTGGCGGTGCACGGATCGGTCTGACAGAAGACGATTTACGGGGTCTGCCTCGTTTGCGTTTAGGAACCTCCTCCACCATAGGATGTTTACGAGGACGACCCCGCTTCCTCTTAGGGGCTATCAAGAGCTCCTTTGCTTTGTCCGACATCTCGATAGCTGGACCCTGTTCCGTCTTCCTCCTCTTCGCCGGCCGTTCCTCACCACTAGTTGTGTATCTGGGCTCTAAACTGGGAACGTTCTTATGGGCAGGACGTCTAGAAGACGATTCTCCGTCATCCCGAGGAACAGCAGGAACGACCTGGCTCGCTAAACGGGCTGGCCACGATTGGGAATAAATAGCAATATGGCGCATGCATCTGACGCAAAGATGAAAAGCCACAACGTGAGACAGAGTCTGCCTTCTAAATGAAGGCTCGACTTACCGAGGACACTCTTGTGGTTCCTTGCGTTTTCTGCCTCGCCGCGGCGTCGTGTCAAGGTTAAGACCCCAAACTATTTGATTGTCGACGGAGATCATGGGCAGAACGTTATGGCATGTTACGCAGGTAGGTAATGGCTGTCCGTCTGGCCCAATAGGAACGATCTGGTTGACAGTACTCAAAGACTCGTTCCTATCGATGTGCAATGAGGGACGCGTGCGCAGGATTCGCGCTTCCGGTTCTTCCTTGATTGTGATTTTGTCCTTCTCCTTACTGATTATAGGAGTGGATAGCCTACTTGCACTTCGTCTGGTGTAGCGACAAGGTGGTTGTGCAGGGTCAGATGGCGTGGGCGTAAGTGATTTTGTGGAAATATCGGGGGTAACAGTGGCAGACGCTTTCTGTCCGAGTCGTGTTGATCTAAGCTGGGCTTTTGGACCATCGATCAATTCAGAACCACAGCCAATGGGGGGAACGGAGCTGTCAAAAGAAAGTGATCAGAATGAGAATCATAGATACGACTTCTGACAAACCTTGAGGCTGACCTTCGCGATGCTGATCGGAGAAGACAAGAAAAGTCGCCTCCCAACTCCAAGTCAACCTCGGCAACGTCCGAAGCATTTGCGAGTGGTTTGTTTCCTTCTTTCTCTTCATCATCACTCTCGTCTGAGTCATCATCCTGTTCCTGGATAATAGCATATACTCCGCGGCGAGTTCTACGCTCGTTCACGTTGCCTACCGCAGTGAGCACAGGCTCAGAATCGCTGAGATCGTCATCCGATGCTCCGGCGTCCGATTCACAGCCAGAAGCCTGGCCATCAGGTCCATATCCTCCTCGGCCATTTTTCTCGCAGGTTTCGCAAAGGCAGTACCGGTTCTTGCTGCCAACTAATGACTAAATCAGGCCTATAGCACAGAAAAAAAGAGGTCTAAACTGACAATAGCCGTCACCGTAATGTGCAGTTATCTCTTCCCCAACGGCGATAGGCCGGAGAACGCGGAAAGTGATGTATTTACCTTCTCGAAAGAGCTCACAGTTATTTTCGCAATCGTGCTGTAGAGAGAGCTGGAATGAGCACATAATAACGGAGACTATCGTGCTTACATTGACGAATCGAGCCGGACCCAAAAATAGATGATTTTTCTTCATCTGGCGAGAATGGATCACGCTGAAGTCCCTCCTGATGTCGAGATTTCTCAGGTCCGTGCGCTTGAGCTCCCTATCCTCTTCCTTTGATAAGTGCGCCATCGAACCCTTCAATTCCACGATAACCATCCCAGGAGACAAGGGACGGGTAGCAAGGATACACAACTCGGACTTGCCAGTCTTGTGGGAGTATCGTGACGTGTGTGCTATCTCAATACACCCCCCAGGATGATATAGTTCAAAATATCGTGATGCATGTCTGTGGCAAACCGAACTTCAGGCGTCGCTAACGAAATAGTAGGGTGATACACACGTGGCGAAAGCATTAATCTGCTTTTGTGTGTATGGCTTGAGGTAGTAACGAACGGACTGAAGACTAGAAGTATGCATGGTCAAGGGATAATGTTTTTGAGACACAAGGAAAGGGAGACACCAACGCGAGGAGTTCGTCCACTGCTTGACGCACAGCGTTTTGCGGAGCACCCTTACTTTCGACCTGCTAAAAAGGCAAAAAGAAGAAAAAAGAAAAGAAAAAAGAAAAGAGCATGCATCAAAAAAAGTATGATACATGTGTCACCAAATGAATAAGATATAAGATAGTGTGACTGGTGGTGAAGGTAGGACTCACGCGTCTAACAATTGCCATGAGATCGCTCGCAGGAACTTTTGGAAGTCTCCGGGAAGGATCCATCTTGTGCACGCAGAGGGGAACATTTCCGGTACCGAGCTTCTCGACGAGAAGGTGACTGAGAAAGTCGTCGTCCCTGGAGAGGTCACGCATGTTCATGATTTTGGTGGGCCGCCATGTCAAAGGGGCCCCTCGTAGAGAGTGGGAGCCTGCCGCCGACACCGAGGGCATCGAGCTCGACAACGAGGACGACGGGGGCGCGTTGGAAGGGGGGTGAGAGAAAAGACGAAAATATGACGCGAAGAGGCAAAGCAGGAGGGAAGGAATGGTCAGTTCTGGCACTGGTCCGATTACGGCATTCCTATGGTTTACCCCGATTATATAATCACATCCGAACGAGGACATGGTGAGCACAAGCACAGGGTCTCGATAGCATGGCAGCAGGTAAAGAACAACATGGACTTTGTAGACGAAACTGTATGGGTGCCGCATATTTGTTGGCTCATCGTCCCCACCGAACAGCCCGACACGATAGCACCAACCGATCTTATGCGTGGTGTGCGTGCTTCTGCTTGCCAGACCGCAGTTTCCTCACATAAAACTAACTCGCCGACGTCAGAATCGCAGTAACTCGACTGGATGCATCCAACCTACTTCGAGTTCCTTGCCCTCGAGTATATATCCGTCGGCGCGACCAGACTGCCCCGGTCTGCTGGTAATGGTCGCATATAGACGACCAGCAACGAACTGTTGCTCCAAGAGGGGATCGATTTTAGCATCTGGCGACAGATCAGCACTTTGACGTGAATTAAGACCGTGCGGATGTGACATCACCCTTCTTCCGTTCCTCCAAGATACGTTGCACGTGGTTAGATTTTTTGGTCGGTTCATCACCAGTAGTGGCAGGTGTCTTGACGGCACCTTTCTTGGTGATGGGCTGTGCGTACTGGATTCACTAGAATTTGAGCGATGCACACAAACAAGAAGGTGCCACTACTCACGTGAGCCTCGTACCACTGTCTGAAGGGGGTTGCATCGACTTGGATAACAGCGCCTTTCACGAGGGTATTGGTACGGACCAACTCGTTGTTGGAAGCATTGTACACCTGGCCAACGCAATCAGCGTGAATGCTCTCAGACGCGTATACTAAAATCTGGACTCACGACACTGATAATGCGAGTCCTCCTAGTGGAGTGCTCAGAGGCCCAAGCGAAGTTACCTGAATCGAGACGGAGGGCGCGATATTTGAAGTTACCGCCACGGACGCGTACAGAGTGGATGCGTTTTGGGCCAAGCCTGGTGTTGGCAGGTTGACGGCCAAGTTCGAACTTTCTCTTCTTGCGGTAGTGGGCACGCTGGGCACCCGTCGCGGAGCGCTTGTGCCGAGACGAACGTGAAATACCTTTCAAAAACCTTGAACGACAATCCCGGTAGAGAGAAACGGTACCTACCCATGGCGAGAAGTCTTGAGGATGGGAGTTGCAAAGTCACCTATGAGGTTTCGATGATACCCATCGAAAATCAAAGTTTGAAAATTTAAAACTCAGACGGCGAATCCCGAAATTTATGGCTGTGTCAGCTGGTATCTGTTTGGATCAGTGTGAACACAATGCACAATGGACTCGCGACGCACCATTGCACACTGCACCACGACATCTCAGCTTATCAATACCAGTATAGGCAGCTTATAGCCTTGAATGGTGCTTATTTATAAGCAAGTAATTGTTTGAAAAGGCATTACAAAGTTTTTTAATATATTACTTGATTATCTATTAAAAATAGTAAACATACAAACTACAGATCCATAGAAATTCTAACTTCTGTCAGACAGAAGAATTTCAGATATCTAGAATATATCTTTTTTTTTCACCATCTATGATATGCATTTTATTAACAGAAAAAGCTTAAATTTTGTTTGTTATTGTTACAGTCTTGGTTTGGCAATAAGAGCAGCAAGAAGGCAAACAGGGGCAGAACACTGCCAAACCCCTAAACTGAGCTAGGCAAGAGTGAAGAAATACTTGAAAATGCTTGAGACTAAAGAAATCACTCAGAAAAGCCAAAAAAGACTAATCTTACAAGTACTCAAGTCTAAAAAAGACTTAAGATATCTAGAAGCTCTATTATAGTATGGTACACAAGCCAATACAAGAACCTACAGTAAAATAAACAATAATGCTAAAGTAGCAATAATAGAAAGGGAGCCAATACTATAAATGGTGTTTTAGATAGCTTATGGAAAGCTAGCCAAGAGAATAGTATAAACTATAATATTTGAAGGATTAGGATCATAATACTGCATGGTTTGCAGCAGTTCATTCTTCAAATTTTGAAGGCAAAAGTTACTATTCATTCTATCATCTATCTTAGTAGCATAGTTAACTCTCTTTCAAGTTATATAGATTCAAACTATTATAATGCTTTTTTAATTTTTCTTTTATTTTTACCACCTTTCTCATTTTCTTTTGTCTCTCACATTGTCACATCACATGATCATGGTAATCCTTACCATTTCACTCCTTCACATGTTATACTTTCACACTTTCACTTTATTATAGGTCTAGTCTGATCTGAGCAATAACATTACTGCCTCTCTATTGCCTTATGTATTTTTAGATTCCCACTCCTTTTCTGCCATTGGGCAACTTACTGTACAATAGTTTAGAGTAGGACAGACCTACATGGTCTATGTGCACATTTATAGCCTATATAAGGGATTAAGTCCAAGCCTAAGTTTTCCAGTCTTGAACACTTAAGCCTCTGCCTATTAACAGTGAACTTAACTCCTATCTCTCTTTGTCAAGTTTTGGTGACTCTTAGTTCAAAGTCACTGCTAGTTGTTGCATTTACCAGGGTGTAAGCTTTCAAAACATAAGATATAAGCTTAATGGTAGTTATCATTTCACAAACCATGACAGATTCTCCATTATGCTTGACAGATTCTTCTATTAGTCTATTATTAAGTTTCTTATCTGGCTTTTTTCACACCCACTTCTTTTTATTTGATCCCAGGAAATTGATTTTGGTTTCATTAGACCATATTACCTTCTTCTACTCCTTTATAGTTCAATTCTTATAAGCATATGCAAAGTCTAACCAGGTTTTGTAATGCTTGAATGAAAGAAAAGGGTATTTTAACTTGGAAGCAGCTTTTATACCACTCTTTTTCAAATAATGATGAATAATGTTGGAATATTGGGGTTGGTTAATGTTATTAGAAAGTGATCTGGTCACTTAAACAACATTCTCTGCTCTGCAAGAGGTAATAAAATAAAATGCATGGCAAATATTAATAGAAAAAGGTTTGGATGGATAGCCACCAGTGGACTTTTCAAGGTCTGGGCACTCTTTAAAGCAAAGCCTGGATATATTAGTGTAATCAACATGAATCTCAGTGAAAATGGTATAAGATATATTAAGCCTAGCAAGGATAGTTGTTATGTACCCCAAGAGTGCAGTCTGAATACTAGCAATCACTGGTGAGTGACAGGCAATGGCAAAAGCAAGAGGGCTTTTGCACTAGTGGCCCTGAACTAGGCTTGTAAGACTTGATTAAGGGAAATCTAAGTTAATACCACAATATAGTACTTAGGCTACAAGGAGAAGGACAAGAACTCAGGTTAACTTCATAGTGCAGAGCTCAAGTAAATGGAGTAGCAAGCAACAAAGTGATCAAGACTGAAGAGACTCCAGATCTTGCCCACCCTGTATATATATTGTCATGAGACATAGCCTCTATATAGGATAAGTCATCTACTATCTATATAAACCAATGGTAGTAATCACTTGTATCTTCTTAAATAGGAAACCAGGCATAGGGCAATGAGTAATGAGTAAGGCAGTGGCCTTGCAGATCAAGGGATTAAAAAGAGAATCACAACCATGAGGATATGGAAGAATGAAAGTACTTAGGATCAGCAAATATAAAGAAGGCATGGCAATTATAAGGCTGAGGAGATCTATCTAGATCTTTGCCATAGATCAGATCCTAATCTAGATCCATTAGATCAGATGTTATTGGTATTGATCTAAGATCTCATCTGAGATCCAGCCACATCATGTAACTAACCCATAAGCAAGGAATACTCTAAATCATAAATCAAACCTAAGCCTAGGGTTTAACCTTATAAGGCAGGTGAGTCCCATGGTCATGTGAAAAGACTGTCAGTGTTTGCTGAGTACATAATAATAGTAGCCTTTTGATCAGCTATAAGTGTTATAGCCTTGACTTGATAATAAGAGCAATAAGAAGAAAACAATAATATAATATAAACTGGGCTAAGCAAGAGCAAAGGGGAACTTGAAAAGGCTTGAGATTAAGGGAATTACTTTGAGAAGTCAAGAAAGACAAATCTCATAAGTGGTCAAGTCTAAAGAGACTTGAATATTCAAATGCTTTATTTGTTATACACTAACACTACTTAGGGGTTATTTTTTATTTTTACTCTAAGCTAAGTTTTCTTTACCATTTACTATCTTTGACCACTTTCTTTGATCTAGCCTGATCTAGCCTTTATACCTTATATAGTATAGTCTTTTATCTTATTATTGTTATGCACTCAAAGAGTGCCTTTTCAATGCTATAGACCAGTAAGTGACAGGAATTAATAACAATAACAAGAGAGCTTTTATGCTAGAGCCCCAGAACCAGACAAAGAGAGGAATAAGTCTTGGCCCAGATCAGGCAATGAGCCACACCTGCATGAGAATCAAAGCAGTTAAGATATTGGTAATAGAAGTAATTAAGACTGGGTTTTCCCAAGTCTCTTCCTATTTCTTATATATTAACTACAGATATGCACAGATCAAGTACAGGGATAGTAACTACCATCTGTTATATGCTTAGCAAACACTGACAGTCTTTTCATATGACTGTGAGACTTGCCTGCCAAAACAAGATAAACCCTAGGCTAAGGTTTGATTTATATATCAGAGTATTTCCCAACTTATGATAATAGTCATGTGATTGTGGCTGGATTTCAGATGAGATCTTAGATCAATACTAATGACATTGAATCTCAAGGATTATAATTGGGATCTGATCTGTGACAGAGATCTAGATAGATTTTCTTGATCTTATAGTTGCCATGTCTAATTCATATCCACTGTCCCTAAGTTTTTTCTTTTATTCTCTCACATTCTCATGGTGTGGTTCTTCTTTTATTTCCCTTGATTTGTAAGACCACTACCTCACTCTTACTTTATGCTCTATGCATTCCTTATTTGGCTAAAGAGATAATACTGCTATTGGTGGCCATAGATAGTAGCTTAACTTATTCTATACTAGAGCTATGCCCTCTGGCAATATATATATAAAATGGGCAAGACTTGAGATTCTTCTAGTCTTGATCACCTGTTCAATTCTTTCCTTTTTCCTTATACTCTAAGATATTTGCTTGCACTTGGAGTTCCCTTATCTCCTTGTCAAGATTCACAAGTCTAGTTCAGAGCCACTAGAATAAAAGCCCTCTTGTTAGTTTAGTCATTACTGTCATATACTGGTCTGCATTGGTAATTGAATTGCACTCTTGGGGTATATAATATCATCTAGTAACCAATGGTAGTAAGTATGCAGAGCTAATAAATAAAGAAGCATAGGGTAGAGAATAGAAGTGAGGCAGTGGCCTTGTGGATCAAGGGATAGAAAAAAGAAGCCATACCATAAGAATATGGGAGAATGGAAGGAAAGCATATAGCAAAGGCAGATATGAAAGTGGTCAAATAGTTATAAGGCCAAGAAGATTCCTATCTGGATCTCTACCACAGATTGATTCTAATCTAGATCCATTAGATCAAATATCATTGGTATCAATCTAGATCTCATTTGAGATCTGCCACATTATATGACCAATACTAAGACATAGGGAATTCTCTGATAAAAATCAAACTCAAATCTAGGGTTATCCTTGTTTTGGCAATAGAATCTCACAATCATGTGACAAGATTGTCAGTGTTCTGCTAAGTGCATAACAATTACAGTCTAGACTTTCTCTAATGTCATGGTTTAGCTCTCAAATGTCTAATATTATACCTTACCTTTATCTTCCTTTCTTTTTCTAATTACTTTCTATTTGTCATTGGTTCTTATTTAGTTTCCCTTTGCCCTATTTCATTATTTAGCATTGTTATCTGTATACCAGCTATCTTATGTATTCCTCATGACCTGGTCCATATACATTCTATAGCAATATATAAAGAGGCAAGGACATAGACTAGTTTCCCAGTCTAGAATACTTGTTTACTTGTTTACCTGGTTATCTTGTTCTCTAGTGCCTCCTCTAGGCTGCCACTCTTTTGTTCTCCCCAGTTTTGGGCATTCTCCAAGGTGGTTTTTGTTGTGGGACAATCTCCCCACGCTCGAACTCCGAAACCCGTCCTTGGGGAACGCCGTTGGTCTCTGGTACTCTCCTTCAAGATCTTCTATAGGGCTTTTGGCTAGTGGCCCCTAACTAGGCAAAAGGGAAAGGATGAGTCGGTGAGGCCTTGCGTATAAACTGTGGCCAGATAGACGAGAGCTGAGGAGGACCCCACTAGGGGCAGTCCCTAGATCGTACCAGCTGTAGACCAAGTCACAAGAGGTCAAGACTGAGGAGACCTCAGCCTTGCACCCCCTGCTTATATATTGCAGGGATCCGTGCACGGACCAACTACAGGGAGCCTACCCTAAGGATGCTATCTATGTGAACCAATAGCGTAAGGGGCTTTGTGACTAAGTATATTAAATAGGAGAGGAGTAGGCATGGATCGGATATGAAGGAATGAGGCAGTGGCCTCATGGATAAGGGATGGGGAATGGAAGAGAACCACACCATGAGGATGTGGGAGAATGGAAGCGTACCCGATACGATCTAGAGGAAAGGCATGGCCGAGGAGATCCATCGGATCTCTGCCACAGATTAGATCTGGATCTCTATCTTGAGATCTGCCACATCTCGTGACCAATACCTGATACTTAGGAATACTCGTAGAGGACTATTAACCCTAGCCTAGGGCTTGCCTTATATGGTTGCTCGTTCGCACGATCACGTGCAACTGATCATGTGACCAGCGCATCACGCACTCTGAAGTTCCCACGGTCACGTGCGACCGTCGTGTTAGGCTGAAGCCGTAACAGCGCAAGCCTTGGACACTTTCTTGGCAGCGCGTTGCCGGGATCTCTTAGCCTTTGAAGACTGAGAAGGAATAGCGGATGGGAGAGATGTTTTAGGAGGTGTGGAGGGGAGAGGAGTGGGGACGCTCTTTGAAGGTTTCCCTTCAACCTTAGCGAGATGTTGCTCGAGTTCCGTAACTCGTGAGTTAAGCTGCATTACTGCAGCCAACAAATCGGAAACAAGAGAGGAGTCTGCCTTGGGAGAAGACGCTTCTTTAGGCTGAACAGCTGTAGCCTTTCCTTTGTTATCGCCAGTAGGGGCGACAACCTGTTTTCTTGCTTTGTCGGCTTGCACCAACGTCTTGGCTCGTAGGGCCTCAGCGACAGTATGACCCTTGTGGGAGGGGACTGTCGGACACTGAGCACCGATGTGCCCTGTTGCATTGCAATGGTAGCACTTCGTTGTGGTGGGACAAGAGGCGGAGCAGTGACCAATGGCACCACAGTTGTAACAGGCACTGCATTGAGATGGCAGATGCCTGTCCTTGTTGCACACATGACAGTGTGTGACCTTGCGGTTATATCTTGGAGCGGGAATCCATTTACCAGAAGACCATTCTGGCAAACCCTCGCGGCGCAAAGCTGCGTCTAGTGCCTTTTTGCCGTAGAACACGCTCGCTGTGTTGAGTGTTCTGAAGTTAAGCACAGCTGGGAGCAGGCAGGGGATGACTGGTTTTTCTTCTTTAATGGGGGAAGGGGGAATAATCTTCTTTGGCTCTGTGAATACATGTTCAATGCTGGCCTGAATTCTTTCATTTGTTGAAAGAACAGATGATGATGCAATGGGAGTGGAAATGGTAGGGGTGGGGAAATCCTTGGGCTTTGTCACAAATGGGAAAGCCATTTCTCTGAGACGCTTCTTGTGAATAGTCTTGTAAGCGTTAGAACAAGTGAAATCTCAATGAACGACTTGTAGCCTATTAACCCTTTTTCTCTGGTTGAACCTTGTCAAGGAGAGAGCTGTTAGACTTTATCAAGTGTTATGACTCTGGAAACCAGAGGCTACACCTAGAGATCGGGATCGGGAAAGATCCAGGGAAGATCCAGGGAAGATCCCTAGATGTCCTCGTGGTCACTAACCTTATGAGTACTCATATAGTATACCAAGTCCTAAGCTAGGGTTTAGCCTGATAAGGGTTGGGATTCCCACGATCATGTGAGAGTGAAAGTGGTCATTGCATGGTTTGCAACAGTCTTTAATCCAGGTGTTGATGTCCTC
Organism: Pulveroboletus aff. viridisquamosus; assembly: GCA_038088935.1. NCBI lineage: Eukaryota > Fungi > Basidiomycota > Agaricomycetes > Boletales > Boletaceae > Pulveroboletus > Pulveroboletus aff. viridisquamosus. The sequence goes on from JBBPJW010000108.1 coordinate 51,741, forward strand.
AAACACAGACATAGTGTGATCTTGAGGAAAAAAAGGGTAATCACTAAGCCAAAGCTTTTTATTTGTAGTAAGCTGAAAACTCAGACTGTTTACCCTGTTGCCATACCACACAAGTCACATGCTGGTCACCTTTCACACTAAACAAGATTATATGCCAGTATCCTCCTAGTTATGCATCTATGCCTTCAAGAATTCAGGCCTAAGAGGGGAATACTGTTATATCCTGCATTTCAGACCCTAATTCTGACTCATTTCTTAGCTGTCCTTTACACTTTGCACTAGCCAGTAAGCTATACTAGTCCTTGATTCTCTTTATGCACCTTTGGCCTTTTTGCTACTACTTCATCTCACTTCAGTTGTGCTTGTGCTTTCCCTGCACTAGCAACACTACAGCTACGCTGATCCTTCATCCTATTTTCACTCTATTCCAATTTTAGCTTTGTTTTATTTTCAATTATTTAGTATAACTTCATTTCTATCTTGTTCTCTCTGGACTATTCTATTTCAATTCCACACTTTCTCCCATTCTTGCTTCTTTCACTTTCCTGTTTTAACTCTCTGTCATAGCCTATATTCCAAACTCAATTTCAACCTGGCTTCTACTTGGTTTTCTGCACTCAGTGCTTGCCAGTAGGCTATACTAGTTCCTAATTCTTCTTCATCCAACTTTGGCCTTTCTGCTACTACTCTATCCCACTTCATTTGTGCTTATGCTTTCCCTGCACTAGCAATACTACAGCTGCTTTGATCCTCTGTTCTATTTCTGCTCTATTTCAATTTTAGCTTTGTCTTATTTTCAGTTATTTAGTACAACTTTATTTCTACCTCATTCTCTTCAGACTGTTCCATTTCAACTTCATACTTTCTTCCACTCTTGTTCCTTTCACATTTCTGTTTTGACTCTTATATCTTCTTGTTATCTTTTAGTTTTAGACTAACATACCTTGACACTGTTATTGCTGACATTTTCATTTATCTTCAGGATATATTGGCACCTGTCCTTAATTCTGAGACAACTTTAGTCTCATCTTTTCTCCTTACTTAGACCCTTTGCTACTCTGAAACTATAAGTACTATAACTCCTGTATAGTACTGTAGTTTGAATATTGATGAAAAAACCTCTGTCTTAAGTTCATTCTTACTCTGACTGAGCTTTCAAGCTTACTCTCTGAATCTCTGGTTCACTCCAGAGTAACTCCAGGCCTTAATGGAATTCTTAAGGAAATTCTAAAGGCTTGTTCTCATTATGACTAGGATTAATACTCTTTATCTTGCCTGTCCTTTGTGTTAAGCCATGAAACTGCTCTTCTCTTTTCCTCCAATCTCTTTATAAATTGGGACATTAGGTTGTGCAAGGGCACATTACATAAGGTGAAGCCAAGTCCCATTCAATCCAAGGAAAGCTCCTTTTAATCTTTTGAAATCTCTGGACTTCTTCAGAAGTTCCCAGAGCTATACCTTATCTATAGGTTAAGCACCATTAGTAGACTCAACCCAGGAGTTTGTTCTGAAGCTTTCTCTTACTGTCATCCTGAATCCTAATAGTATCTTGTACCTAGAGTTTACCCTCTCTAGTCTTTCTACAGCCTAGCAGCATGCTTGGTTTAGAAGATTGTTCAGTACCCTCAGAATTAGATTTGACAGTAAAGTAACTAGATTGTTATCAGCCATGACTCTTAGTAGTTTTGACATTTATTCTAAATATTATACACTCACACTACCTAGCTAGGGGCTATTTTTCATTCTTACCCTAAGCTAAGTTCTCTTTACTATTTACTATCTTTGACCACTTTCTTTGATCTTATCTTATCTTATCTCACCTTATATCTTATCATGCCATGAGGTTGGGTCTAGCCTGGTCTAGCCTTTGTATCTCATGTAGCATAGCCTTTTACTTCATTGTAGCCTAGACTTTCTCTGATATTATGGCCTAGCCCTCTAATGTCATATCTTACCTTTGCCTTGCTTTCTTTTACTAATTACTCTCTATTTTCCATTGGTTCCTATTTAGTTTCCCTTTGCCCTATTTCCTTATTTAGCATTGTTCTCTGTATACCAGCTACCTCATGTATTCCTTATAACCTGGTTCATGCACACTTTGTAGCAATATATAAAGAAGCAAGGGCATAGACTGGTTTCCCAGTCTAGAGCACTTGTTTACTTGTTTACCTTGTTTTCTAGTGCCTCCTCTAGGCTGCCATTTTTTTGTCCCCCCAGTATTGGGTACCCCCCAAGATAGTTTCCTCTTGCTATTGGTCTAGATTCATAACACTAAATAGAGAGTAAGTAATATGATATAAATGCAAAACAGGAATTCTACTAATTACTATAACTTCTACTGCTATTCTATTGGTAGGGAGTAAGTAATCCAATATAAATTAAAGTGAAAATCTAGCCAATTATTACTTTTTTACTATTATTTAATAAATAGTGGGTAAGTAATCTTAATTTGGACCTAAAGTAAGAATTCTGCTAATTATCATGTTTTTTACTACTATATTATTGATAGGATATATATGGTTTGATTGAAGTTAAAATAACAATTCTACTAATTATTATGCCTTTACTACTTTTTACTGGTAGGAAGTAGGTGATCTAATATAGGTTTAGAATAACAACTCTACTAATCACCATGTTTTCTTCTACTGTCTCATTGGTAGAGAGCAATTAGTCTAACATAAACTGAAAGTTAAAATCAAGCTAACTATTTCTTCTATTATCTTTTCAATGATAGGAAGTAAGTAAGTAAAAGTGTGAAATAAGAGTCCTGCTAATCACCTGTTCCCCTATTGATAGAAAGTTAGCAGTCTAATATAAAATTGAAATAAAAACTCTGCTAATTACTATGTTTTCTGCTGCTTTTCTATTAATAGTAAGTAAGTGGTTTAATGTGAGTTTAAGATAGGGGTCCTACTGATTATTATGCCTTCTGCTGCTCTTCTACTAATAGAGAGTAGGTAGTTTTATACAAATTTGAAATGGAAATTTGACTAATTATCATATGTTATGCACTTAGCAAACACTAACAATCTTATCACATGATTGTGAGACTCACATGCCAAAACAAGGATAACTCTAGGCTAAGGTTTGATTTATATCAGAGTATTTCCTGACTTATGGTAATAGTCATGTGATATAGCTGGACCTTAGATAAGATCTGTTATATACCACAAGAGTGCAATTCAAATAATGATGTAGACCAGTAAGTAATAGGCAATGACTAAAACAACAAGAGGGCTTTTAGACTAGTGGCCCCAAACTAGGCTTGTGAGTCTCAAATAAGAAAAGCCCAAGTTAACACCAAGACTAGGTACTCAGACTATAAGAAGAAAGGAGAAACCCAAGTTAACACTGAAGTGCTCAGGTAAAAGGGGAGTAAAGATACAAGTGATTAAGACTGGAGAGACTCCAGGTCTTGCCCACCCTGTATATATATTGCCAGGAGGCATAGCCTTAGTACAGGATAAGTAATCTACTACTTGTGGTTATCAATAGCAGTAATCACTCTTATTATCTAAATAAGGAAAGACATGGAGTGATGAGTAAGAATAAGGCAGTGGCCTTGCAGATCAGGAATGTTAGAAGAAAACCACAACCATAAAAATGTGGGAGAATGGAAGGAAAGCTCAGGAAAAGTGGATATAATAAAGACATGGTAACCTTGAGGTCAAGAAGATCTATCTAGATCTCTGCCACAGATCAGATGTTATTGGTATCAATCTAAGATCTCATCTGAGATCCAGCCACAATCATGTGACTATTCCATGAGCAAGAAATACTCTGATATAATAAATCAAATCTAGCCTAGGGTTTATCTTGTTTAGGCAGGCAAGTCCCATAATCACATAAGGAAACCATCAGTGTTTGCTAAGTACATAACAAGATCTTAGATTAATACTGATAATATCTGATCTAATAGATCTAGATAAATCTCCTTGGCCTTATAATTGCCATGCCTTAATCATATCTGCTATTTCTGAGTCTTCCCTTCCATTCTCCCACATCCTTATGAGATGGATTCTCTTCTATTACCCCTTGATCTGCAAGACCACTGCCTTATTTCTTACTCTTTGTCCTATATCTTTCTATATTTAGATGATAAAAGTGATAACTGCTATTGATGTCCATAGATAGTAGCTTACTCATCCTGTATAGGGGCTGTGTCCCATGGCAATATATATACAGGGTAGGCAAGATCTGGGATCTGCCCAGTCTTGATCACTTTGTATTATAACTTTCCTTTAGTCTAATTACTTAGTTGTGTTAACTTGGGCTATCCCTTATTCCATTCAAGACTCACAAGCCTAGTTTGGGGCCACTAGCTTAAAAGCCCTCTTGTTGGTTTAGTCATTGCTATCACTTACCAGTCCATGTTGATATTCAGTTGTACTCTTTGAATAGTATATAATATTATACTTCCTGTTATTTTTTCATCAATAGTTTGTAAGTGCTTTGGTGTGAATTTGAAATAACTATTATGTGCTTAGCAAACACTGATGGTTTACTCATGTGACTGTGGAACTCACCTGCCTTATAAGAATAAATTCCAGGCTTAGATTTGGTTTATTATATCAGAGTATTCTCTGCTCATGGGTTGATCATGTGATGTGGCAGATCTCAGATGAGATCTTAGATTGATACAGATAATATCTGATCTCAAGGATCTAGATAAGGATCTGATCTGTGGCAGAGATCTAGATAGATCTCCTCAGCCTTATGGTTGCCATGCCTTATTCATATTCATTGATCCTGAGCATCTTTCATTCTCCCACATTCTCATGGTTGTGGTTCTCTTCTATCTCCCTTGATCTGTGAGGAGGCCACTGCCTCATTTCTTACTCATATGCTCTATGCCCAGTTTCCTATTTAAGAAAATACAAGAGAATACTGCTATTGATTACATAGATAGTAGGTTACTCATCCTGTGTATGAGGCTATGCCTCTCTGGCAATATATATACAGGGTGGGCAAGATCTGGAGTCTCTCCAGTCTTGATCACTTGTATCATATGCTTACTTCCTTTACTTGGGCTCATACTTTGAGTTAACCTGAGTATCTCCTTCTTCTCCTTTTAAGGCCTGAACACTAGTTGCTAGTGCTAATTTTGGTTATCCCTCTTCAAAATTCACCAAGTCTAGTTCAGGACTCTAGTCTTCAAAGCCCTCTTGTTGTTGTTGTTAGCCTGTTACTCACCAGTTGTTGCATTTATTCAGATTGCACTCTTTGAATGCATAACAATAACAATTCTACTAATTACCATGCCCTCTACTACTCTTTTATTAATAGAAAGTAAGTAATTTAATATATACTGCAGAAGTCCTGCTAATGACCATATTTTTTGTTGCTCTTTCATTAATATAGAGTAAGTGATCCAATATAAATCTAAAATAAGAATACTGCTAATTACTATAATTTTTCTGCTTTGCTATTAATAGAGAGTAAGTGGTCTAATGTAAATTTAAAACAAGAACTCAATCAAATCACCATGCTTTTACTAAATTTTTTTAATGGTTAGTAAGTAATCTAATATAAACTTGAAATAATAATTCTACTAATTACCATGTATTCTACTACTTTCCTGCCTATCTGTAGTTTGTATGTAATCTAATGTGAATTTGAAATAACAAATTTCCTGCTTATTATGATCTTTTACTACTTTTTTATTGATAGAATATAAGTAATCTAACATGAATTTGAAATAACAATCTTATTAATTATCTTGCCTTGTTACTCTCTTATTAATAGTGGGTAAGTGGTCTGAGATAAATTAAAAATGAAATTATAACTAATTACCATACCTTTTACTACTCTTTTATTAATAGTGGATAAGTTGTTTGATATAACCTATCAATTGTTATGTGTTTTATTACTCCTCCATTAATAGTTTGTAAGTGATCTGTTGTGAATTTAAAATGAAAATCCAACTAATTACCATGTTTTCCATTAATCATCCATTAATAGAGTGTTAGTAATCTAATATGGATTTAAAGTATAATTTAGCTAACTACCACATATTATATTGCTCTTCTGTTAATAGAAAGTAAGTGGTCTAATATGAATTTGAAATAATAACCCTAGTGATCACTATTGTTATGTACTCAGCAAACACTGATGGTTTACTTATATGATCATGGGACTTATCTGCCTTACAAGGTTAAACTCTAGGCTTAGGTTTGATTCTTTATGTTGCGATTTCTTCGCAACTACCACTTTTACATCACGTGATCATGGGAACCCTACTCCTTTTCAGGATAACCCTACTCTAGGGCTTAGCCAATACTTTACGAGTTCTCTATGATTAGTGGTCACATGACTCTCATCTGAGAATCTTTCCTGGATCTGCCCGGAATCTTCCTGATCTAGATCTGATCTAATCTCCATGGATCTGATGGATCCTGAGATATGATCTCATCTGTGGCAGAGATCCCCATCCTCATGGTGAACCCTGACCTTCTCTTCCATTCTACACCTGTCATCCACAAGGCCACTGCCTCATCCCTTCATATCCACCTCATGCTCTTTCCATCCCTGTTATGGATCTAGACCAACAGCAAGAGGAAACTACCTTGGGGGGTGCCCAATACTGGGGAGACAAAAGAATGGCAGCCTAGAGGAGACACTAGAAAACAAGGTAAACAAGTAAACAAGTGCTCTAGACTGGGAAATCAGTCTGTGCCCTTGCCCCTTTATATATTGCTACAAGATGTGCATGGACCAGGTTATGAGGAATACATGAGGTAGCTGGTATACAGAGAACAATGCTAAATAAGGAAATAGGGCAAAGGGAAACTAAATAGGAACCAATGGCAAATAGGGAGTAATTAGTAAAAGAAAGCAAGGC